>CAAKHB010000112.1:30810-45443 GCA_901007665.1 Aeoliscus strigatus | reverse complement strand
ATTGTGCAAATGTTCAATAAAGTGCTGTTGCTCCACAAAGTGCCTGTGCAGTTATTAAAGTGCATTTGTACCTCTACTCAGTCCAAAGTGTCTTGTGCCATATGTGCAATGTCAGGTGACGACGTGCTCTTCGTGACAGACTTTAAAAACTACGGAATGTTTTCAGATCATCAATGAGTGATGGACAGATGACCTTTGACCCTGGACATCAGAACGGATCAACTATTCTTCTACGTTCTATGGAGAGACAGAGGACAGAGGGACTGAGGACAGAGGGACTGAGGACTGAGGACAGAGGGAGTGAAGATGACAGGTTTGGGTTCTTCTAACTTCAACCACGTTCTCCAGGGTGGGGGCCCCGTTGCTGAGTCCAGGTGACTTGTCAGTGGAACAGGAAGGACTGTGAGGACTTCACCATCATTGGACTGTTGATGAACTGCTTCAAACATAGGCTCCGCCTACTTCACGTTCCGAAACATGAAGGGGTGTGGCCAGGATGTGCCACTATGATACTCAGTGTTGACTGACACTTGACTCCGCCCAGATCCTTGAGTGACAGGATGATGATGACAGGACACAGGAGACACAGAGAGGAGACAGGACACAGGAGACACAGAGAGGAGACAGGACACAGGAGACACAGAGAGGAGAGAGGACACAGGAGACACAGAGAGGAGACAGGACACAGGAGACACAGAGAGGAGAGAGGACACAGGAGACAGGACACAGGAGACACAGAGAGGAGACAGGACACAGGAGACACAGAGAGGAGACAGGACACAGGAGACAGGACATAGGAGACACAGAGAGGAGAGAGGACACAGGAGACACAGAGAGGAGACAGGACACAGGAGACACAGAGAGGAGACAGGACACAGGAGACAGGACACAGGAGAGAGGACATAGGTGACACAGAGAGGAGACAGGACACAGGAGACACAGAGAGGAGACAGGATACAGGAGACACAGAGAGGAGACAGGACACAGGAGACACAGAGAGGAGACAGGACACAGGAGACACAGAGAGGAGACAGGACACAGGAGACACAGAGAGGAGACAGGACACAGGAGACACAGAGAGGAGACAGGACACAGGAGACACAGAGAGGAGAGAGGACACAGGAGACAGGACATAGGAGACACAGAGAGGAGACAGGACACAGGAGACACAGAGAGGAGTTAAGGAGAAGCTCTGCTCTACACACACACACACCTGGAGGGCTCCGGTGGGTTCTCCTCCGGTGGGTTCTCCTCCGGTCGGTCCTCCTCCGGTGGGTCCTCCTCCAGTCGGTCCTCCTGCTCGGCAGCGGTCACCCGTCATCCGCCATCGACCGGGGACGGCGCGTCGGTGTGACGTCAACACGTGTCACAGTGGAGACATCAGATAGTAAATGAATGAATGAATGAATGAATGTCATCGATTATTGATGATTAACGGCAAATTCCTAAATAAAATGAACCATTTGTGTTAAATCAGAACAAACGTCACGTTCCGGTCTGATTCTCAGCGGTTCTGACCCTTCACCTAGTTGGTTCTCTGGCCCCGGCTACCTGGATCCTGTGTTCCAGTGAAAACTGTGTGTGTGTGTGTGTGTGTGTGTGTGTGTGTGTGTGTGTGTGTGTGTGAGAACAAAAGAGACCGGCAGAAGAAGGTTTGGCTTCTTTCTTTATTCAAACAATGTGTTCGTGTGCCGCTCAGACCGGAGGGTCCGTCACCTCTGACCTCTGTCAGGGTTTCTCTGCGGTATGGGTTCTCATGTGGTTCCACAGGTGACAGTTCTTCAGGAACCTTCGGCCGCAGTGGGAGCAGCCGTACAGCGCCGTGCCGGCGTCCTGCTCCTCCGTCACGGCGTCGCAGGCCGCCTGCCGCCGGCGGTTCTCCTTCCAGAAGTCGCTGTCGACGCTGTCGTCAGACTCCGGTTTGCGGTCAGAGACGCTCACGGGTTCCTGACGTGCGCCGTCGCTTCCCGTGCGAGCGTCTGACGGAGGTTCGCCGCCGTCGCTGGCCGAGGCCTCGTCGTCGCAGCTGAGGTTGGAGGTCGTCCCGGGGTCGGCCGGCGGCGTCTCTCCGTCGCACCGGTGATACCTGAGCTGGTAACGCCACGTGAAGGTGGCGTCGCAGGCGCCGCAGCTGTAGTCGGCGGTGTGTGCGTGGACCTCCATGTGTCGGAGGAGGTTCCTCCTCCAGGCGAAGTCCTTGTCACAGATGAGGCAGTAGAACTGAGTCTGTTCCGTGTGGATCCTCATGTGCTTCACCAACGACTCGCTGTCGCTGAACTCCGACTCGCAGACGGAGCAGCAGAAGGACCGGATCACGTGACCGCCGCGTTCGGAGCGGAGGGAGCATCCCGGGGCCGTGTGCGTCTCGGGGTCGTGTTTGCGCTCAGACTCTTTCCTGCCCCGAGAGCGGCTCTTTGCCTTCTGGGCCGCGACCGCGTTCTCCGGCGACTCGTGGAAACACCGGTGGGCGACGAGCTGCGACTCCACGGCGAATGTTTGGTCGCAGACGACGCAGCTGAGCAGCTTCTCTCCGGTGTGGACGGAGATGTGTCTGCTCAGACGTCCTCCTGTCGCAAACGCTCTGGAGCAGAAGGAGCAGCTGAAGACGTTCGGTCCCGTCTGACGCGTGTCCTCGTCCCGCCTCACAGGCGACACGCGGCCGACACACGAGTGGTTTTTGATCTGAAAACGCCAAAAGAATCGTTTCCCGCAGACGCCGCAGCTGAACGGTTTGACGTCAGAATGCGTGGCCATGTGCTGCGTCATGATTCGTCTCTGCGTGAAGCGTTTGCCACAGAGCGAGCAGCTGAAAGGTTTCTCTCCGGTGTGCGTCCTCATGTGGATCTTCAGGTGGGACCTACACTGCCACTCGTGGCCGCAGACCGAGCAGGTGAACGGCGTCTTCCCTCCGTGCGTCCCGATGTGAGTCACCAGAAGACATTTGTTGGCAAACGTCAGAGGACGCTGCTGAGAAGTCGCGTCAACACACGTATGAAGTCTGAGCTGAGAACTTCCTCTGAAGCGTCGGAGACAGACGGAGCAGCGAGGAGATTCGGTGCCGGCGGCCGTCCAGTCTTCACTGTCGTCAGTCTCGGGGTCGGAGGTAGACGTCCCGTGGTGGGTTGGGGTCAATGGATCATCTCCGTTGCTGGCTGCTTCTGATCCTCCACAGTGGTCTCCAGCATCTTCTGTTGGAGGTTGTGTCTCTGTGTTCTCCTCAGATGGACTCTGATGAGGTTTCTCTTCATCGTCTTCCCTCTTCACAGGGACAGGAGTCAATGAGAACCTGGTGACATCAGCCTCCTCCAGCCCTTGAAGCTGCTCTCCCTCCTGACTGCTCCACAGTTCCTCCTGTTCCTCTTTAATGTGTGGGGGCTCTGGGTCCTCCTGGTCCACACCGGAGCTCCACTGCTGCTGCTCGTCCTCACCCACAATCACTCTGAGGACCCCTGAAGGTAGAACTGGAACAGATGGACATGAACCAAATGTTGACCAACACTTTCTCTCTCTGAGGAATGAACAGAATCCTGAATGACAAATGCTGCTTTGTCTCCAACTCACTGTTGATGGAAACAATGTGTGAATGTTGGTTCTTAGTTTATTTCTGATCAGGAACAATCAGCTGAAGACGGGAGGCTAGAATCAGTGTCACGTTGTTCAAACATTTGGAGCCATGAGAGACGAATAAAACGACCCCGAGAATGAACAGAGGAAAGAAGCAGACAGCTGAAACAGAGACGAACAAACTGTCACTGAAGCTGCTAGCAGGAGCTAGCTGCTAACTGCTAACAGCTGTAGCTAACTGTGTCAGCTGCACGTGTTCGTGGTGTCAACGTCAACCTTCAGTTCTCAGCTTCGACTCACCGTCTGGAATCAGAGATAATTGAGGTTCCATCTCTGCTCTGGCTCCTGGGGGTTACGGTTCTATCGCTTCGACCAGGAACTGAATTCTTCTTCGTCTTTTTTCGGGGAGAACAGCTCAGTGCTGCCCCCTGCCGAGACGAGCAGAGAAACGTTTACATTTTCCTCCCTGAACTCTCACGTTGTTTGTTTCACGCACAATTGAACTGTAACCATGGCAACCTCCTGCTCAGTTCTTGACTGTCCCTCAGGGTGAAATTTGGTTTGCAGGGACAATCAAGACACTCACAACCACAGCAACCATTAATGACACAGATGAGATCAATATGTCCATAGAGAAATAAGTCTGTAAAGGAAAAAGAACACTAATGGTTGCATTTCAAACTGACGAGTTAAAACATCCAGCAGCCATTTCACCAATTAGCAGATTAAAATCTGTGGCTGGATCCTATAAAATAATTACAAAAAACAAAAAAATCAAAAATGTAGAAGAGTGATGGTCACATCTATCACCTCTCACCTCTGCTGGCCTGATTAGCTAACTGTATTGGGTCCAGCTGACTTTGAACCCCTTCAATGGGAATGTCTGACCAGCTGCTCCAAAGTGTCAATGACAGCTCCATTCTAAGAGGTGTCGGCCTGATTCACAAGATCGGGTCTTCAGAAGACGCTGAGAACCAAACTCAACATCCAGATCCACTGCAACTGCATGTCACGCAGGACCATGACTGTCACACACCACCTGTGACCACACACACACAGTTCTAGAGCCCATCAGTGCTGCACTACTTACACTGGAAACACACTGAATGCCAGACCACGGTTTGTAACGGGTTTATTTATTGACCGGATCAGTTTCAGTGACACACACACACACACACTAACTCGGATGTGGGTCTGGACTGATGTGGATTCACTCAGCTCCCGGTCCGCCCATCGCCTCCTCTTTGTCCTTCTTCTTGTGACCGGACACAATGTCGTCGATGCGCAGCAGTAAGATGGCCGTCTGCAGGGACAGGAGAAGGTGTGGATGTAGAACGTCGTGACAACAGGAGAAAGTGTGGATGTGAGAAGCTCCGTCATTTTCACCTCCATGGCCGTCTTGTAGGTCTGAGCCTTCACGGCCAGCGGCTCCCAGATGCCCACAGCCTCCATGTCGGTCAGACACCCCGTCTCCCCGTCCACCCCCCAGCTAACGCTGCCGTCCTGGGTGTGTTTGGCCTGTGGGTGGATCAGCCAATCAGACATCGGTTCATCGACCGATCAGCCATCGTCGACCGATCGGAGTCCGACGTTTACCCTCAGTGACGTCAGAACTCTGATGGTGGAGGCTCCGCAGTTCTGGATCAGGGTCCGGGGGATGACCTCCAGCGCCTGCGCCACCGCACGGTACGGCCACTGTTCGATGCCGGTGAGCGCACGGGAGTGCTCCGTCAGACGCTTGGACACGGCCATCTCCACGGCGCCACCCCCGGGCAGCAGGAAGGGCTCCAGCAGCACGTTCCGACAGACCTGCATGGCGTCCTGCAGGTTCCTCTCCACCTCCTGCACAGAGAACTCTGTTACAGACGCGGTGTGGCGGCAGCGGCAGACGGGATCTGACGTCAGCTCACGGCCAGGATCTCCTTGCTGGCTCCACGCAGCAGGATGGTGCAGGCTTTGGGGTCTTTGCACTCGGTGACGAAGGTGAAGTACTCGTCTCCGATCTTCTTCACCTCAAACAGCCCCGCCCCCACACCAACGTCCTCCTCACGCAGCTCATCAGTACGACTCACAATACGAGCGCCACACGCCCTGGGGGGTGTCACACATCACACCTGACTGGTGACTGACTGGTGACCATCTGTCCGTCTGTTGACCGTCTTCAGTTACCTGGCGATGCGGTTGTTGTCCGTCTTCCTCACGCGGCGGATGGCGGTGATGTTTGCTTTCACCAAGTAGTGCTGAGCCAGGTCTGAGCGACACCACATCTGAGCACACTGAAGGGGTGTGTGTGTGTGTGTGTGTGTGTGTGTGTACCTGAGATGCCCTTTTCCGTGAACACCAGGTCTGGCTTCACGCGGATGATGTCCTCACAGATCTGCTGAATGTATTCTTCCTCCATCTGCAGGATCCTAGCAAAGTCCTCCTCCTTACTGATCTCAATGTCCGTCTATATACACACACACACACACAAAACTGAGTGTGTGGCTCTACATGTGGTGTGTGTGTTGGGCCCCCCCCCCACCGGCCCTCTGTGTCTCTGACCTGACTCTCTCCCTTCTTGTACTCCAGAGAACAATCCAGCAGGACGATGCGCGGCTCCCTGATGCTCCTCCTCATGCGGGGGTGGGTGACGTCTTTGTTCACCATGACTCCTCTCAGTACACACGAGTCGTCGATGATCCCCCCGGGAACCTGAATGCGAGAGCGTTATGGGACGTGTCAGAGCCGAGCCGAAGCCTCCTGGGCGGGCCGCGCTCACGCCGTACCTTCTCCACCTTGGCATACTTCTTGATGTCGATCTCCTTGCGTCCGTTCTCCTCCAGCTCCACAGTGAGGACGGCGTCCAGGGCGATGTTGCAGGCCAGCTCCGACCAGCGGCTCAGGGCTTTGGTGTTGATGGCCGAGTGGACGATCTTCAGCATCATGGAGCGGTCCGATGTGTCCACGGGCGTGCTGATGACACGTCACCACGTCAAACACCGGTGCTTCCTGTTGGTCCTTCACAGTCAACGTCTGCGGTGAGTTGTTACCTGATCTCCTTCAGCGTGTCCAACATGTCCTCCAGAGCTTGTCTGTAGGCACCGATGATGACAGTTGGGTGCATCTGCTGCTCCAGGAACTGCTCAGCCACCGCCAGCATCTCTCCCGCTGTCTCACACACACACACACTCAGATGAGACACTCTTAATTCTAAAGAACACCGTAGGGTTGGCAGGCGTTTCCCACCTAAGATGATGACAGAAGTCGTCCCGTCTCCCACCTCCTCGTCCTGAGTGCGGCTGATCTCGATCATTGACTTGGCAGCTGGATGCTGCACTTGGATCTGTTACCATGGAGACAGAGATGCTGACCAACCGACTTCAAGCTACGTCAACATTGCAATGATAGCGGTGGCGTCACCTCTCTGAGGATGGCGTTTCCATCATTGGTCATCACAATTCCTCCTGTGGGATCGAGCAGCATCTACACACACACACACACACACACACACAAAGTAGGTGTGTGAACATTCTCCTAAACTCTTCTGAGCATAGACTCATCCATCCAATGCTTCACCTTCATCATGGCCCGTGGACCGAGGCAGGTCCTGATGACATCAGCAATGGTCTGCAACAGGAAGTGTACAGAACGTGACCACAAACACGAAGCTTTTAATTTATCAGTCTATCATATGAGGTCAGAGGTGAGTGTAATGAAGGAGGAAACTGGTTTCTTTACCTTAGCAGCGTTGATGTTTCCTGTCTGCACTTTCCTGCCTGATTCTCTTTTCACATTCTGGTCTGCAGACAGTGGACAACACAATGGATTATCAGTGTGGATTTTATTTTGAAGAAGAGAGATGACAACACATTTACCAGAAAGCTGCAGTATTCACTGCTTCGCCCTGTGCAGGTGTGTTCCAGCTGCTCCTCCACCCCCCTGAGGAGCTTCACCCGGTGGGTGACGTTAACGTCTTCAAACTGCTTGTTCACGGCCGCTAGCTTAGCTCATGTTCATTGAGTAGCAAACACAATATAAACCCGCTTTATGTTCAAACACGATTCAAACTTCAGAGAACAGAGTGACTATCAACAAACAAAAACCGTAAAAAAATAATACAAGAAACGGTCGGAGCTTAGATGAGCACTGTGACAGGCACAAACGACGCCAGCTAACCCATGCTAACCGTTAGCATGCTAACCCTGTCTGGCGGAGGCAGCACGTGCTGCGGCGCTAACTAACCGCCGGTCGCTTTGTGTTGTCGCCGGGCCGCTCCCCGGGCGGCCGCGGCTCCGTTTACCGACGGTGCCGACAGGAAACCGCTTGTGACCCGAGCAGACGCGTTATTTTGTGAACGGGAGCCTTTTCCGGTACTTACTGAGCACGAGCACCTGCTGGCCGAGCATCTTGACCGCGAACCGGAGTAACGAGTCCAGAAGGTTCCGACAGCGGCGAGAGAGGGCGGGGCCACACTGAGGGCGGGAATAAGCTCCAGTGTCGACCAATGAGCTGAAACCAATCGAGTCACGGAATGGAGAAGACGGAGCCGATCAGCGGAAATCCGTTAATGCCCCCCCAAAACCTCGTTCATTTAATTAAACTGAGACGAATTTTAAGGGTTTGATGTCAAAGAAGAAGCTACATGTGGAACATTTTAGATATACCCGTTCACTGGCTGTGTCACAAATCAATGGATCAATAGTACTGGTAAGTTACCAATATTACATTGACTTGTTCCTGTCATTGTTACCATGGTAACGACGACTGGCGTTTGGATTGTGGTTAGAATGGAAGAATGTCTGAACATGTTTAAAGTGCAATTGTATATTTGTAGTTGTTTGAATTTGTTGATCAATACGTCAGAGTGATATTTCATTCTCAGTTCGAGTCTCATAAATACACATGTGACTGTGTGAGTTTTACTGTTTTTTAAGGTACTGTCACAAATGTTAAGGTTTTTTCCCAGTCAAGAACTGACGACAAAGAAATCACACACGCACACACACCACACACACCAATGCAATCGGCCATGTTGGATTGTGTACCTGCAAACAACAGGGAATGACCCTTTAATGACATCAGGAGGTTCGAAGCCACAATAACTTGAAAAATGTACATCATCAATAAATAATAAAAGACACAATATTAAATAAATGAACAAACAAACAACTTCGCTGAGTGAAGGGGCCATGAAGCCCATCAGTCTCCAGCGTCTCAGATCTTTGGACCAACAATGTTTGAGGATGTCACATGACGGCGGCTGACACGCTGGACGACATCCCCTGATTGGACAGTTTATCCTGTAAGATCAGCATCTCTTCCTGTCTGTGGCTCATCACCGTGGCGACAGGCTGGACCCCACTGGCGGATGGGACGTCAGAGCTCGTCCTTCAAACCACTGAGCTGCAGACGGTGAGACGACTCCTGCAACAGGAACCGCAGGAAGTCCCGGAGCTCATGGCCCCCCTGAAACAGCCGACATTTCATGTGACAAACCTCCAAAATAAAAGTCTCTGATGACGTTTGTCACCTGGTATCGCAGTGGCTTGTCCTTCTTTCCCACCTGAGCAAAGTAAATGGTTGGAAACCTGAGGACAGACAGACGGACAGGTGAGGGGGACACAGGCGTCTCTCCTCTGGTGTCTCTCTCTCTCTCTCTCTCTCACCCTTGGACGTCGTAGCCTAGCGGGACGTCGTTAGCGACGGCGTTCATCTTAGTGATGACAACATTTGGATTTGCAGACAGCTGAGACCGAAGGACAGGAGCACACATTGGTGTGTGTGTGTGTGTGTGTGTGTGTGTGTGTGTGTGTCTGTTACCATCTCAGCCAGCTTCCGGTAAACCGGCTCAAGTTTCCGACAGTGTGGACATGATGGTGAGTAAAACTGGATCAGTACATCTTGATCTGGACTGTTGACGATATCGTCAAATGACTCGGCCACGACCACCTGCAGCACGCACACACACACAAACACACACACCACCACGAAAAGCAGTGAAAACATGAGGTCATTGATCATGTGACTCAATGCTTCTGGCCTGTCAGTGCCACACAAACACTGACGCACGGCTACACGGCGCCACCTCCAGCTCACGCGGGGGTCCTGCCTCCAGCCGGAGCAGTGAGGGGACGGAGCTGTTTGTGAGAACCTCCTAATAGTTGAACAAACTTGCATGTGTCGCATTCAGTCGGGACAACTGTTGTGAAGAGTTGAGTCAGTCGCACCTTCACAGCCACCGTGTTTTTCTCAGGTATGGGTTCTGATTTGATGAAGCGCTTCAGTCGTCCTGAGAAGTAATCGTCCAGAAACCGGTTCAGAGATTGACCATCTCTCCTGTAACACACACACACATGTTGAAACACACCCACACACAGACACACAGACACACAGGGCACCTACGTGAACTCCTCTCTCATGGTGAACTTATGACCCAGTCGGGTTCTGATGGTGACAAACGGCAGCTCTCCTCCGTCTGACATCCCCAGACCAAACTCCTCCCTCAGCTCAGACAGGAAGTCCTTCTTATTGGCCACTGAAAAGTTCAGGCCCCGCCCCATGTACTCAGAGGCCACCATCATCACCCTGGACACAGGAAGGAGGGGTCACAGGTATGTGTGTGTGTGTGTGTGTGTGTGTGTGTGTGTGTGTGTGTGTGTGTGTGTGTGTGTGTGTGTGTGTGTGTCACCTGTTCCTCCAGTAGTTGGTGCCTTTGGGGTTGTGATGATAGTCCAGGTCATAAAACGCCGTCAGCAGGTCACGGACTCGAAGACGGTCTCTGTTCTCCAGTGTCATGTGAGGACACACACCGTAACTACACATGAGGAGAACATCACACTGTCATGTGTCTGCACACACACACACACACACACACAGTGTGTCAGCCGTACACGTTGTCTCTGATGAAACGCCGCAGGGATCCAATGGTCAAATAATCCTTGAAGATGACGACACCGTTCTCAAACCGACTGGAGAGTCTGGGAGGACGGAACAACAACACACACCTGCCCTCACACACACACACACACACACATACACACACGGTCACGAGGGCAGCGAGGACGTAGAGGGATAGCGAGGATGTTCGTGACGTGGACGCACTCGGACTGGACTCCGTACTCGGCCCCCAGCTTCAGGTCCGTGGTGTGTGCAAAGCGGAACTGGTCCCTCAGCAGGTTGGACGCTGTCAGGAACTCTGACAGACGCTCACTGTGGTCACCTGAGAACACACCTGACACACACACACACACACACACACACATCAGGTGAACGAGTCCCAAACCATGACCCATCAGCTGATGACAGACGCTCGTACCAACGACAGATGCCTCGTAGTGATGGACAAAGGTCTGCAGGTCTTCATCTGTCCTCAAGTGAACCGAGTCCGGACCCGTCTGCTTCTTCATGTACTGACAGATCCCATCTGAGACACACACACACACACACACCACCTCAACCGTCTGTTCACAGTTAAGGTGAAAGGTGAACGGAGCGGAGACGCAGACGCTCCCGGTGTCGGTCCGCCTTCACCTTGTGCGTCCTGGTTTACCTGCAGAGCGAGGACCGTCGTAGGGGGCGGAGTCTCTGCCACGTCTGAAAATCTTCAGGGTGGGGTAACCTGACACCCCGAAACGGGCACACGTCTCTGAGTGAGATGTGCAGTCCACCTGGGGACAGGTGAGGGGAGAAGAGACACGAGGCAGGAGAGGAAAAAGGAGACAGCTGAGGAGACAGGAGAGAGATGATGATGACGATGATGAGGATGATGATGACGACGATACCTTTGCTAACTGGACGGTTCCCTTCAGTCTGGTCGCTGCTTTTTCAAACTCAGGAGCTAATTTCTTACAGTGACCGCACCTAAAGGAAGGAAGAAGGGAAAGAAGGAAGGAAGGAAAGGAAGAAATGAAGGAAGGAAGGAGGGAAGTAGGAGGGGAGGGAGGGTAGTAAACTGTTTTAGCATCAAAGCTCCAGAATGTTCGATACTAGCAGTGGTTAGCTGCGCTAACGTTACGTCACCGTTACCATGGAGCGTAGAATTTCACCAGCATGGTCTCGTGCTCCGTTGCCAGGTAATCGAAGTCCGCGTCCCCGAGCTCGAGCACATCTCTGCGCGCGCACACAGCGACGGGAAAGGACAGGAGGTGCGTGAGCGTGACGGCGGAGAGCAGGCGGACGGGGGCGGTCATGACAGAAAGGAACGATTGTATGACGAAATGATTCAAAGAGAAGAAGCGTTTCAGCGAACGGAGCCTGACGGCACGCAGCGGCACGCAAAGACGACATCCGGGTGCCCTACCGAATTAAAAGCCTCACATTAACATTCGGGGAGAATTAGCGCCCCCCTGAGGACGAACGGAAGAACCGCGTCAACGAAACGAGCTTTTTTATTTTAAAAAAATAGTTTATTTACAACATACAGTTTACATTGTTATAGTCAGGGGATTAAGATACAGTAACATAATAATACAACAAACAGGAAGATAAGAAGACTTATAAAGAAAAGAATAAATACATAAATAAATTCCAGAAAAATACCAAGTCCTTGATAACGGATAATTAATCCAGGGTTGACTTAACGAGACCGTGGCGATCAGGATAATCAGTACCAATGTGACAATGAACGTGGACATTACCTCAGTGTGTTATTTTCCTTTTACATATACTGACCGGTTTATGCTCGTGCTTGTTTGAGACAAATACAAATCAAAACAAATCCAATCAAATCAATCATTTATTGACCAGCTCAATCACAATCAGCAACAACAGTAAAAGTAAAGCAGAATTCTTCATGTTTCAGTGTCACTGGTCAGGACATTCTTCTCCTGGTCAACCTCAGAGGCTCCGCCCCTGTGGACTGAGTCTTGTCGGAGGAAATCAAATAAAAAGATGAGGATGAAATAAATTCAGGAACAACAACCTTCCTCTAGAGAATAAACACTGAGGTTCTGGTTCTCAGAACCTCTGGAGAACCGGATGTAAACAACAGGATCACAAAGTCTTCTAGAAGAACATGTCTATGTCACGAGCAGATCTGGATCACAGACATTTACTGGCCCCCAGTTCAGACAGGCGCCTCCTCCTGTTGGCTGATTGGCTGATCGTTCGACAAACAGGAAGTGTGACTGTGACTTGTCAGGTGGAAAAGACGCATGAGGTGCTGAAACCGAAGACTCACCTGGAGGAAACAAAGCACACGTGACATGGGCGCGACATGGCCGTGACGTGGCCGTGACGTGGCCGTGACGTGGACTCACCTGCCCGCTGCTGGCGTCCCCCAGCTGGGCGGAGACTCGTCTGAACGTCCTCTCATTGGCTCCGTGCTGCTGACAGGCCGTGAGGATGGCGCGGTCCGCTGCGCTGCAACAGGAAGTCAGAGGAACACGTGTAAAGACATGACAAACAAACAGAAGCATGTGTGTGGAACTGGCTCCTGACCGGGTCCAGACCACCAGCTTCTCTACTGCTGGCTCCTCTTTCTGTGAGTCACTTTCTGTCTCCGTCCGTCCCTTCTGGGAAACATCATCTCCGCTCCTGGAGTTGGTTGCCATGGGAACTGAACAGTCCTGAAGCTGCTGGAAAAACTCCCAGAGTTCCTGCTGCAGGTCCGAGTGACGCCTGAGGAGATGCGACACCTGAAGACGAGACGGTTCCAGCCTATGTCAGAGCTGACTGGGGATTCACGCTGGGGTCAAAGGTCGTCATTATTCACCTTTTGTATGTTCTCAGGTGAGGGGGCAGAGCTTCCCTGCAGCACAGACACCACTTGCTGGTAGAGGGAGGAGCCTTCACCCAGACTCCGCTCCAGTCGCCACAGAAACCTGCGACTGTGTTCAAACATCTGCTGCTCCACCAGCTGACACCCCCCCCCCCACACACACACACACACACACACAGTGAAGGTGAGCTGACATCACACTGCATCTCATACACATTGATGTCACAACGTGTCTCTCACACACACCAGCCCACAGCGCCGCGCCTGCTCCGGGTTGAGGAAGGCGGCGAAGTCCTTGAGGAGCTGCGGCCACGGACGCAGGACGCAGCTCAGCCGGTCGTACAGAACCTCGGCCGCTCTGGAGGCACCCAGGGGCCCTGGACGGAACCCATCCAACACCTGCAGCAGCTGCTCTGCACGGGACGGACACCTGCGCACCGCCTCACACACCTGCAGGAGACAGGAAGGAGAGCAGCCGTGGGCGTCGCGCCTTCCTGTTCACCCACAGATGATCGTCACCCTGACCCCTGAAGGAACCGGCGTGTTCTTACTCTGACGAGGTAATCCCGAGCAAACACCACGTCCTCCGACTCCCGCCGACCTTCCTCGTCTTCATCCTCGGGCTGCACAGACACACACACACACACACACACACACACACACACACAGACACACACGTCAGGAAACAGTCACGGTCGACTCACATGTTCAGTTGTGCATCTACCTGTAGCCGGGTGTCAAACTCTTCATCTGAAGACGTCCCTCCCTCCTCTTCATCAGTTCTATCCGATGATGTCACTTCGTTGTCGGGGGCGTGGCTTCCTGATGAGCTCTTTGGAGATTCAGAAAGAGCTAGTTGCATTTCACACTCCTCTGCTTCCCAGATGACATTGGTGCGCTGCAGCTCCTCTTCCTCAGAGGGGGCGGGGCTGCCATTAGGGGGAGGAGTCAGTGCTCCATCCGTCCTCCTGCTGGCTCCTCCTCCTCCATTCCGGTCAGACAGTTTCCTGAGGGCGGCGAGTGTCTGGTAGTGGCAGCTGATTTGCTCGCCGGTTGTCACAGAGATGGAGGTAGTGGGGGAGGGTGAAAGGGGGAGGGGATGTTGCAGCTGAACAAACCCGATGCGGCGTAAATCTAGGTTTGAGGGGAGGCGGGGAGGGTAGCGCGTCCCGGGGGGGAAATGGTAAGTGTCAGCAGAGCAGTGCAGCAGACGGCTCTGAGGAGGCCACCTGGAGGGAGGCGGGGCCTCAGGGGCGAAGCCACACAAACTGTTGTAGTGTTTGACGGTCTGATAGATGACAGGAAGACTTCTCTGTGGGGGGGGGGGCAACATCCAACATTCAGTTGGGACTTCACTGGGACTGAGGTG
>CAAKHB010000112.1:0-23557 GCA_901007665.1 Aeoliscus strigatus | reverse complement strand
ATCCTCACCTCTGTCTCTTGCGGGGCTGGTTGTTGTTCTTTATCAGCTGGGCTTTGATGTGTTCTCCCAGCGTGTCATCGTGTTTGGACGCCCAGTGTCGGAGGATGCTGGTGGTGAACTGGTCATCATGGTGACAGGGCCGACTTAGCACCATCTTCACCATCTCTTCGCTCGGCCTGAAAGGGGCAGACACAGAGACATGAGTGAGGACCTGGAGGTGCAGGTGAACGTTTGGAGGGTCTTACTTCTCCCTGCGCAGCTGCAGCAGCAGACAGGACAGTGCCTCGGGGTGCTCTGCAGGTCAGAGGTCAGAGGTCAGCAACAGATGGTGGTGGGGCTTTGATACCGAGTCTCACCTCACTCACCTTTATACTTGAGGTGCTGGAGGATGGGGATGATGGTTTCCAAGGCAATGCTGTGCGCCAGGAACAGCTGCCAGGTGCTGTACTGCTCGAACGTCTCCCAGTCCAACGACTGAACTGTGGACACACAGCGGACAGTGTGAGCGCAGCGCCACCCACAGGACACACTGCTACACGTCACTGCAGCCGCTCACTGAGAATGTTGAGGACCGAGTCCTTCCGGAACATCACCAGGTTCCCCATCATCACATGACACATCAGTTCCTGCAACTGCAGAGGAGCACAAACACGGTTCACTGACGATTGACCTGACGGCCTGAAGATCACATGACCCCACGGACCGACGGCCTGAAGACCACATGACTCGACAGACCGATGGCCTGAAGATCACATGACCAAACAGCCTGAAGATCACATGACCTGACGGACCGACGGCGTGAAGATCACATGACCCGACGGACTGAAGATCACATGACCTGACGTACGATGGAGGGGCCACGTACACACACACACAGGTCCACAGTTCAACACAGAAGCATAAGTTAGGCTTTAACACTCAGCTGGTAACTTGTAGCCTTAGTATTCAGCTAGCAGCCTCTCCTTTAGCCTCAGGGACAACAAGCTGCTGACTCACCTGTGTGGAATCAATGACAGCTACGATCATGTTGAGGAGCTCACCACTTCGCAGCGTCTCATCTGGAAACTAGACAAGAACAAATACATTCAAGTGTGTGTGTGTGTGTGTGTGTGTTTGTGTGTGTACCTCAGAGTAGATGGAAGGGGTGAGGTAACAGAGTAATCGAACGTCATCTTCCTGACACGCCTTCATGTCCATCATCAGACAGGTGTGCAGATCACCAAGAGCAGTCGCCTGAGCAAACGACTCGTACAGCATCATCTTCCCGTTTGCTGCTTTACTACACACACACACACACACACACATACACACACACACACACACACAATGACGGCGTGCTGTTGCTGTGAGGTCACCTGGGGCGTTGTCAGGTGGGTGTTACCTGGCTTTGAGGTAGTACAGGAGGTGGTAACCGATCTTGGGCTGCTTCTGGTAAAGTTCAGCCAACATGTCGAGGAGAACTGAGAAGCCACTGTTGTCCTCCTGCATGGTGACCAGGTTCCTGAAGACCAGACAGATGGGTTTACACACCGACTCCTCCAGGGACCTGAGAGACACAGGAGAGCAGAGAAACAGGTCAGAGACAGACGGGTCAGAAACGGACGGGTCAGAGACAGACAAGCTGACATTCTTACTCCTCCGTGATCTCCTCTGGAAGAACATCTCCTCTGAAATGATCTTTGAAGAGCTCAGACAAACAGGAGGCCAGAGCAGACATCTGCTCCGTGTCAAAGTCCTCCTGCAACAGACCAGAACCCACAGGGACTCAGGAGAACCCAGAGGGACTCAGGGGAACAGAGGCTGTGTATCTCACTGACCTCCAGGATCAGGTCCACGATGTCCTGCATCACTTCACACTGTGTCTCTGTGTCACTGGGGGCGACATGCCGATGGCTATCATCGATCATCGACCATTGATCAGTTTGTCAGAAGCTCACACCTTTTCTCTGTGACTCACCTGGTCTTCTGGAGCAGGAGGACCTTCTCCTTCATGGTGTCCTCCAGCTGCTCCAGCCAGGGTGTGATGTCAGCAGGTTCTTCTATCACAGCCTCTTTGATCGGATGGAACCTGAACTCCCGTTTTTTTCCTGCTCAGTGATAGGTCAACACACTGAGTGTCAGAAGGAGCTGAACCAGGCTGAGCCAGATAGTTCTGGATCAATCCACCAGTACCTTTGTTGTTGACTTCCTCCTCATCGTCACTGAACGCTGCCTCTGTGGCGTCTTCCTCCTCCTTGTCTAGGACATGATCGTCCATCTCCATGGCAGCAGCCTCCTCCATCTTGACTGGAGGGAACGCGCACACACACACCCACACACACAGATGTCAGTGTATGTGTATTTGTGTGTGTGTGTATGTGCATGTACCTTCAGTGGGGGGGGACGGTGCACTGCAGAACTCTGGGAATCGTTCTCTGAGCATCGATCGAAGTTCTCGATCCAACTTTGGATTATCAAACAGCGGAGCGAGGTGACTGGAACACATAGATCAATCATCCTAGCATCCTAGATCAGGCAGCCAATCAATCAATCAATCGATAGATGGGGGGGGGGGGGTTCCTCACGCCAGCACTCTCTTCTCCATGATGAAAGTGAGTGAGCTGCAGACGCCCTGACGGACCTGAGTCTCCAGAGGAGGAAAGAAGTGAGGGATGATCTGAGGGAGAGAAGGATGGAACGTTAACATTTGATTATTTGTCTTTTGTGTGTGTGTGTGTGTGTGCGTCACCCTGCACATAAAGTCCAGCAGCGTGGCGGTGATGGCAGGATGGGGTTTCATGGAATGATGCATCACCAGGATGGCAGGTTCTAGAAGAACACCACACACTTCAGAACATCTGGAGAGGGGTGTGTGTGTGTGTGTGTGTAGAGGTGTGTGTGTGTGTGTGTGTGTGTGTGTGTGTCACCTATGTTCATAATGCTGTCTTTCTCGGGGTTGAAGAACAGCCAGTCATAGAACAAAGCCAGTTTGGCATTGGAGGCAGCAACATTTGACTGGAGGAACATAATGGTGACTGATTGATTACTGATACCAACAGCTGATGACTTCCTGTCCAAGCCCCACCCCTCACCGTGCAGGTTGTGAGCAGCCAGCCGATGATGGCCCAGCGTGGCAGGATGTCCGAGCTCAGCACCTCGTTGGACGGATGCACCACACCGCAGATGTAACGAATCAGGTCGCAGCGCAGCGACTGGCTCTCTGCTGTGGACAGGTACTGTCGCTGGAACCAGTCCTGATAGCGCTTCTGCTGCCCAAAGCGCACCTGAGCACACGGACGGACATCGTCACAGGGCGTTTCCAAGGCAACGAGCCCTCTGAACCCCGTTTTAGCCCAATTTATGCCTCTGCAGTGAGCTAACATGGACATGCTGTACCCTACATCCTACCCTACGCGTAACCTATGTCCTACCCTACATCCTACCCTACACTGTACCCTACGTCCTACCCTATGTCCTAGGTAACGTAGAAGCATAAATTAGGCTTTTACCCTGGAGGTCATGAAGAGCAGCTTGGTCTCCATGTCGGGGGTCAGACGGCACGCCAGGAACTTTCTGGAAGTCCTGGCGGTGAGCAGCTGGAGAACACCTGACGCACGCACACACACACACACACACACGTTAGGAGCCGGTCCAGTTCTCCGCAGAGGACGGCAGTAGTGAGGTCTCACCGGTGAACTGAGGACTGAGGACCTGGGGGCTGTGCAGCAGGTCCCTCCACACCAGCTCCATCTCTGGGATCCGAGCGACATTCTGCAGCAAACGCACCAGATCTCTGCCGATGATCAGACACTCCATGAACTGCAGGAGACGGGATCCGTGAGCAGGATGAAAACACGTTGCACGCCCTCTTCCTTGTCCTCCTCCATTCCTTCCTTACCTTATCCCTAAGCATGCTGATGCAGAAGTCCACCTCCTTCTGCCGCAGAGGTAGGAGGGTAGGTGCCCCGTGGTCGACGATCAGTCGGAGGTAGGTGTAGACGGACATGGCGATCAGCATCCCGCTCTTCAGCACCCAGTCCCTGCAGACAGATGTCATATCAGATGCCTTGTTCGCACTCAGACACACGCCGACAAAAAGCCTACTTCTGCTCCAGCAGGATGTCCAGGACGCTCTCCGCCAGCCACAGGTTCTTCGAGGAGACATCACCACCTGCAAACACACACAAACACAAGAGGAGCGACGAGCCCCTGTGTGAATCTTCACGTCCGCCCGTTTGTGTTCATAAATTTGTGTCACTGTACTGACGTCTGACCTGCAATCTGCTTCAGGAGAGTCATGACGACGCCGTCGGCTCCAATCACCCCGCTCTTCACCAGCTCCCTGACCAGCCAAACCAACTGCACACACCAACACACACACAGTTGGACATGATGTCATCATCGGTTGTCACCCCTACATATCGGTGTGTGGTCGTGTGTGTATACCTGGGTCCTGGGAATGTCCTGAAGCTTGAGGAACTTCTCCATCAGGATCTGGTTGATCTTCATCAGAACCACATTCATCCCGTCTCGGTTGACCAGCGTTAGGTCTCTGTAACACTGTCAGCATGCACGCGCACACACACACACAGTGATGTGATTTAGACGTCATGGTGACATCAGACATGAATCCGGGCACAGTGGCGTCTCACCCTCTGGGCCTGGGTCGGCTCGGTGAGGATCAAAGAGAACAGACCCAGACACACCTCCTCATGTTGTGGCTGACCTTTACACACCTGCAGAGAGAGGGCACAGCAGGTGGTTGCCATGATTACAGGGGGATGATAAGTTGTTTCAGTGTGTAGGTCATCAGGCACTGACAGCAGCAACACACACACATAGATCACATGACTGCCAGGAAAATGCAGCATCTGACACACACAGGGCATATGACACACACACACACAGCATCTGAAACAGCAGCTGGTCGACAACTGGGCGTCTTTACGTTGGCAGTGATGGCGTCGTTGGCTTCTCTCTCTGACAGCCCGCTGGTTAAAGCCTGCACGACGGTCACACAGCGCTCCAGTCTCTGCAGGAATCAAGCGCACACACACACAAAACACACACATTAGAGACAGAACTCTACACACACTGTACAATCACGACAATGCTGACACCTTCAACGGGACAATAAAACACTACAAATATGAAAGGACTAAATCCTCCTTTATTAAACACACACATCCAACTGTCAGCATCACTTGACAAGTGCCACTCTCCTCACGGTCTCCTCCATGTTGACGTATGGTTAGCATGCTAGGCTAACTGCTCGTCAGTCTGGTGCGTCCGTAGAAACACCCGAGTACCATGAACAGCAGCCTTACCCGGCCACCGGTGCGCCTGGAACCCGCCAGTGGTACCGTGACACACTCCACACACACACCCGCGGCTGCGTTAGCCTGAACTCCCATCCAGCTAGCTGTGCTAACTAGCCTTTAGCCTGTCGTTGGCTGTGATGCTCCGGCTCTTTGTATCCGCTGCTCGTCCTTACAGCAAACTGTTCAAACTGCCGATGAACATGTCGGTCCGTGATCCACCGGGACCGTTTCGGTGTGTTCTGTGCTAGTCGTCGAACCGGGCGAGCCTACCTCCTCCAGTTCATCTTTGGCGTCCAGCTGCGTGGACACCAGTAGCCGGCCCTGCGGCTTCGCCTTCGCCGGTGCAGGCTCCATCCGCTCCCGCTTCGCCTCGCCGGGCCCTGCGGAGCTGGGAGGGATCGGGACTCTGGAACCGGGTTTTGGGGTATGTTTGTCTTCGTGGAACTGAGAGTCTGAGGCTCCAGTTGGTCGGGGACTGCGGTGGGAGACGCTCCAGACGAACAGTGTGTGTTTGGAAAACTTCTGCCGAAGACGCTTCGCTCCCGCTCGGTGCCAATAACCGAGGAGTGCGGAAAGAACAAACACTTCCGTTCTCCTGACCAATCACCGCCGAGATGTGTAAGTGACGTAGACAAGGACCAATGGTGGGAGAGAGGATTTGTGTCCCTCGTGGAGGGAAGATGGCGCTTTCTGAAGAACAGAACGGAGTAGATTGGAGTAGAATAGAATCGACTAAAACAACGGAATTGAATAGAACGGAGAGAATGTAATAGAACAGAAAGAAAATCAGAATCAGAATAGATAGTGGTAGTTTCAACACCACTATATATAGGTAGTGGTAGTTTTAACACCAAGACAAAACTAATATAACACATTTGTGACTTTACTAGGGTTTTATTTTCCCAATGAAACATTTGTTACCTGTTTGTGAGGTCACAAGCTCAAATTCCATTAAGTCTGAAAAGTGTAATTTATGTCAGTGATGCAAAAAGAAGCAGTTGGACATGGGTGTGAGTAAACATTCATCCCTGTGTAACACTGCAAAAAGCAGTTGTCTGTCCAGGGTCCAATCAGTGTTGCCAACTTAGCGACTTTGTCGCTATTTTTAGGGACTTTCTGGACCCCACCTAGCGAGAAAATTAGACAAAGGCGACTAGCGACAAATGTAGCGACTTTTTTCGGTGATCAGAGGCTCCAAGATCGCGGGAGGGGGAAAAAAATAATTGCGCCGTTTTCTCTTTTTCCCCGTTCAGAGGAAGAGACAGAGAGGGTCAGTGGAAGAGAGACACAGGTAGAGAGGGGCGGAGGCGGAGTTGAGAAGAGCGTGGATTGCCGCCGGCGGGCCAATAGCGACTTCCGATGCTGGGGAGTTGGCAACACTGGGTCCAATGAAATCTCAACAAGTTCAACGAGATCTGTCTCATCCATCCTCCATCCTCTGTCCGTCCTCGGTCCATCTGTCTAGTCCGTCCTCCGCCCATCCTGTGTCCGTCATTCAGGACCGTTGTTTTCTCCCAGCAGCCAGTGCGTACTCATGCGACCTTTGCCCTTCACCTCGATCTCTCAGCTGAGCTCAGAACAACTCCACCACCTGACGGGTCGCCTCCGACACAAGAGTCCTCAGCATCCTCAGCAATGCGCACAGAGACAATAACAACATAAAGAAATAAAAAGAGCAACCTTTGCGTAACAAAATAGCAATATAACATGTAATATAAAAATGTAAAAACATATAAAGTGCATAGTGACTATGCTCTGACCAGAGTTTTTAGCTGTTAGTGTGATGGCATGTGGCAGGAAAAAAAGTCTAGTATGTGTCCCTGCACTGTGTGATGGAGAGGTTCCTGATCATTGCCCATGATCAGTGATGAAATACTGCTGCTTGAACACTTGAAGTCCAGAAGGACCTCCCACATGACGAGGTCCGGCTCGGCTCCTGGTGTCAGAGGAGGTGGGCGCTCGCCTCAGAACCTGCAGTGGTGGCTGACTAATGTACCGACACACGGCGAACATTCTGCTGCTTGTGTGGAGTGAGGAAACACACACACACCGAGGACAGAGGAGACTGGACGGCGCTGGTGAGAACAGCTGCCTCTGGAGGGCGGGAGGAGAACAGCATGTCACTGATCTCCAGTTGCAAGTCATTCCACTGACGTAGTCTGCTCCTCCAGGAAACATCACTCAGCTGATCAATCAATATTTTTGCGTCCATCTAATGTGCAGTAACTCTTCTCTCTCAAAGCTGAACATTATGAAATCAGACAGATGGTGAATTTTTCCTCTAAACAGCCCTGAGCCTCCTGACTGGACAAAAACATCAGGATAGGGGCCCCTGGGGGGCCGGGTCGGACAGCCCTCAGACATGACTCACAGGTGAGTCAGCTGGCGTCAGCTGCCTCTGGACCAATGACAGGGTTCCACCTGCTCAACTGTCACAGCTTCTTGGTGGAACACTTGTGGCTTTTGAACTGCGAATGCCACGTGAAGTGTTGGTCGCAGGCGCTGCAGCTGAACGGTCTCTCACCCGTGTGCCTTCTCATGTGCGTGGTCATGCTTCCTTTCTCTGACAACCGTTTCCCACACACCAAGCAGATGAAGGGCTTTTCTCCGGTGGGTTAGGGTTAGTCCTGGTGTGTAGGACCAGGGAGTGGTGTGTGTTCTCATGTGTGTGTTCACATTTCCCTTTGAATAAAAGCCTTTGCCGCATTGGGAGCAGAGGAACGGTTTCCCCCCCGGTGTGAGTCCTGGTGTGCTGAGCCAGTGTGTGACGGTCAGTGAAGTGTGTGTGACAGACCGAGCACAGAAAGCTTCTCTCTCTGGTGGACACTCTCGTGTCTCGTCAGGTCTCCTTTGAACTCGAAACGTTTGCTGCATTCCGAGCAGTTGAATGGTTTCTGTCCTGAGTGGATTTTCTTGTGTCGGTTTAGATTTGACTTGGAGCTGAATGTTTTCCCGCATTCAGAGCAGCTGGGGAATCTTTTATCATTCACAGAGAGTTCATCACTGGGGTCGGAGGTAGACATCCCGTGGTGGGTCGGGGACAGTGGATTATCTCCGTTGCTGGCTGCTTCTGATCCTCCACAGTGGTCTCCATCATCTTCTGTTGGAGGTTGTGTCTCTGAGTTCTCCTCAGATGGACTCTGATGAGGTTTCCCTACATTGTCTTCACTCTTCACAATGACGGTGGTGAATGAGAACCTGGTGACATCTGCCTCCTCCAGCCCTTGAAGCTGCTCTCCCTCCTGACTGCTCCACAGTTCCTCCTGTTCCTCTTTAATGTGTGGGGGCTCTGGGTCCTCCTGGTCCACACCGGAGCTCCACTGCTCATGCTCATCCTCACACACGATCACTCTTGAGGACCCCTGAAGGTAGAACTGGAGAGACATTTCCATCAGCTGCAGAGGAGCACACACACGCACACACTCTGGTCCTGCAGCTTTCAGAAATAGCACATGACAAGAACCTCTGAAGTTCCTCAGAACCTGGTGAGGATCTGCAGCTGAACTAGGACCAAGGTGAAGAACCTGGAACCCGCTACAGACCCCTAGCTGAATGAACCGACAAGATTCACGGGAAGGAAACAAGAAGTTGACACATTCAACCTGAGTCTGGATCAGGGGAAGCTGGTAGCAGGAGCTAACTGCTAACGTTAGCCTAGCACCGACTGTCTGTCAGGTCAACGTGTTTCCGGTGTCAGACGTCACCGACCTTCAGTTCTCAGCTTCCACTCACCGTCTGAAACTGGGCCCAGGCGTGTGTTCATCTCTTTTCTGTTTCAAGCAACGCCGCAGTAGTTGCTCTAATAGCCACGCAACGCTTTGTTCCGGAAGTAAACTGAACACAGACCCGGAACTTCCGGAACTTCACTTCGCGTGAAGCCGCAGTCAGAAGAAAAACGACAGAACACAGCAGCGGTCTGTGGATAGGCAGATGAAAGATGGAACGAACCCCTTCAGACGGAGAATCGAAGCTGAGAACTGAAGGTTGGTGACATCGGACACCGGAAACACGTTGACCTGACAGACAGTCGGTGCTCAGCTAACGTTAGCCACAGCTGTTAGCCGTTAGCTGCTAGTTCCGGCTACCAGCTTCAGTGACAGTAGAAAACGTCCGTGTCACTTTTTGTGCGTTATCTGGTTTTTAATGTGTCGGTTGTTAAATTAAGAAATACTTTTAACCCTGTAGGTCAGATGGCAACAGATCGCTACAGACGCACAGATTAAATATAGTCCAGAGAATGTCCTCTTCTGAAGTGTTCTTCCAGTTTGACTTCATCAGAGGAACCAGCCAGTGACTGGTACGTTAAACGTCAACGGTGTCTAGATGTTCAGGAGCTTATCTGCGCATTTGTTGTGTTTCTGTTCCAGTTCTACCTTCAGGGGTCCTCAGAGTGATCGTGGGTGAGGGCGAGCAGCAGCAGTGGAGCTCCGGTGTGGACCAGGAGGACCCAGAGCCCCCACACTTTAAAGAGGAACAGGAGGAACTGTGGAGCAGCATTCAGGAGGGAGAGCAGCTTCAAGGGCTGGAGGAGGCTGATGTCACCAGGTTCTCATTCACTCCTGTTCCTGTGAAGAGGGAAGACGATGAAGAGAAACCTCATCAGAGTCCATCTGAGGAGAACACAGAGACACAACCTCCAACAGAAGATGATGGAGACCACTGTGGAGGATCAGAAGAAGCCAGCAACGGAGATGATCCACTGTCCCTGACCCACCATGGGACGTCTACCTCTGACCCCGAGACTGAATCTGACCGCAGTGGAGATGAGTGGATCCGAAGTGGCTACCTTCAGTCAGGTGTCCCTCAGAGTGACGACAGATCTAACACAGGTGGAAAATCTCACACCTGCTCTCAGTGTGGGAGAACATTCAGCCTCAGAGGGAACCTGAAGACACACATGAGAACACACACAGGAGAAAAACCCTTCACCTGCTCCGTCTGCGGTCGAGGGTTCTCAGAGAAAGGCAGCATGACGAGACACATGAGAACCCACACGGGAGAGGAGCCTTTTATCTGCTCTGTTTGTGGTAAACGATTCCAAGGAAAGGAAGAAATAATGACACACATGAGAACCCACAGCGGACAGGAGCCTTTTATTTGCTCCGTTTGCGGCAGAAGATTCACAGAAATGGGTGAAACAATGACGCACATGAGGACGCACCGCGGGCAGAAACCCTACGTCTGTTTGTTCTGCAACACTCATTTCACCAAACATCACACGTTAGTTCGACACATGAGGACACACACCGGAGTCAAACCGTTCATCTGCTCGGTGTGCGGGAAGAGGTTCACGCAGAAAGGACACATGATGACACACATGAGGACGCACACCGGGGAGAAACCCTTCTCCTGCCCGGTGTGTGCCAAGACCTTCTCAGAGAAGGGATGCATGAAGTCGCACATGAGGACGCACACAGGGGAGAAACCGTACAGCTGCTCCGCCTGCAGCAAGAGGTTCACCTGGAGGTCGCAGCTCAAAAGCCACAGGTGTGACTGCGAGGACGGCGGCAACAAACCAACGTGAGACAGTTTCCATGGAGCTCAGAACAACACCAGCAAGTGACACTATAGTTCATTCCTCTTCATCACATGTGTTTTCCCACCTGAGGCATCAGTCTATTACAGATGATGTTTGGAGCCCGCTCGGGGCGGCGGCACACACACAGGAGCGACCAGATGTCTGACCTGGTCTGAGACCAGAGACACATGGGAGCGTTTCTAAATCGGTGAAGGACGTGTATCTTGTGAACATGTTTGTGTGCTTTCACAGTTCCTGGGCTGCTGAAGAGCATCGTACACCGTCCAATAAACCGTCTGAAAACAAGAATCTGTTTCCTTTCACCTTTGACCCAGAGAGCAAGCAGGAAGTAGAGTCGCTGCGGCACACGGTGTCA
This sequence comes from Aeoliscus strigatus, assembly GCA_901007665.1. Classification (NCBI taxonomy): domain Eukaryota; kingdom Metazoa; phylum Chordata; class Actinopteri; order Syngnathiformes; family Centriscidae; genus Aeoliscus; species Aeoliscus strigatus. The sequence continues at coordinate 12,363 of CAAKHB010000112.1, read as the reverse complement.
AACACGAAGGTGTGTGGCCCTCAGGAGCTGAGCTGCTTGTACCGGACGTCCTGGACTCCAGTTAACATCCATTCATGAAGAGTCAGACATTTACATCTCGTCGTATTTACACAGTATCAAAGCTGCTGAGTCAGTGGAGGGATTCTAACACACACACAGCTTTCTGTCACCATGAATCAGACAATCAACAGACAATCACACATCTTGTCATTTGATCTGAGAATGAAATTTGATGACTGATGTTCTGTGTGCGTACGTCCACGTGGTCAAGTGGTCCAAGCACACGGAGTACTGTAATTACACATCAGAAAACAGCCATCGGTTCCTGAAAGTTGACAAAAGCCATGTTGCTGTCATTACGGTAATCCCTTTCATTCTGTTGGCAGAAGCTGGTGAGTCATTACCGTAATGACAGCAACGTTTTCTCCTTCCAGCTCCTTCTTCACACCAGGTAGAGGAACAGAGTGACACTTCTCAGCTTTCAGGAATCGATTTCTGATGACACAATTACGGTACTCCACAGTATGGCCAGTGTGAAAGGGTTAAATACTCCACATCCACAGAAATTCCTTGTCCACAAACACTAAACATACGTAAGTGACAGAGAAGTTCTGCCTCAGTCTTCATCGGCGTCACCGCAAAAAGACAGACACACGTCAGCTGAGCGGCCTCATATCAACAGTCACAGACATGAGCTCCGGCTGAGAGGTGGTACCGGACTCACACCTCCTGACACACCCGCCACACGTCAGCGTCAGACTCGGTGACTGACTGTGGATGAAGCTCCGTCTGCAGCTTCACGTGCATCTGCAGGAATAAAAAGGTTGTCCAAAAAAAACCTGTCTTCGATGTTCCACTTTGTCTTCAGCTCATCTGAGCACAATATTACTCAAACAAAGCAGATGGGATGTGTCCATCGAGTGTCAGGGTCACGTCTGTTCACAGGATGTCATCATCCAACATGTGGTCAGTCGGGGACGGTGGATCTTCTTCTGGTCCTCCACCGCCATCTCCATCAGCTCCTGTTGGAGGTGGAGTCTCTGTGTTCTCCTCAGGTGGACTCTGGTGGAGCTGTGACGTCTCTCCGTCACACCGGTGTTCTTGCAGCTGTCGTTGCTCAGTGAATCTCTGCTCACAGATGCTGCAGCTGATCAGTTTCTCCTCCTCGTCGACGGACATGTGATATATCAGACTTCGTTCGTCAGTGAAACTTTCACTGCACCGATAAGAGTTTTCCCCGAAATGACAAACCATGTGACGAGTCAGATTGGACCGCTGAGAAAAACTCTGTGCACAGATGGAGCAGCTGAACGGTCGTTCTCCTGAGTGACGCGTCATGTGGATCTTCAGACTGTGACTGTGAGAAAACTTCTTGCCACAAACCGAACAGCTGAATGGTTTTTCTCCTGAATGACATCTCATGTGTCGAGTTAGGTTTGTGCGTTGTCGAAACCCGTTTCCACAGACGGGACAGATGAAAGGTTTCTCTCCAGTGTGACAGTTCATGTGGTCAATTAAGTGACTGCGCTGGCGAAATCCTCTGTTACAAACCGAGCAAATGAACGGTTTCTCCACTGTGTGAGTTCTCAGGTGATTCCGCAACGATCCTCTGCTGGAAAAATATTTCGTACAAACTAAACAGCTGAATGGTTTTTCTGCTGAATGGGTTTCTTTGTTCTCCTTCCAATCATCGTGTCTGATCTCAGTCTGAAGCCCAGAGGAGTCTGATGTGTTGGCACTGCTTGTTGGAGCTTGTGTCTCTGTGTTCTCCTCAGATGGACTCTGATGAAGCTGTGAGGACTCAGGTTTCTCTTCATCGTCTTCACTCTTTACAATGACGGTGGTGAATGAGAACCTGGTGACATCAGCCTCCTCCAGCCCTTGAAGCTGCTCTCCCTCCTGACTGCTCCACAGTTCCTCCTGTTCCTCTTTAATATGTGGGGGCTCTGGGTCCTCCTGGTCCACACCGGAGCTCCACTGCTGCTGCTCAGGAACGTCTTCTGTCCTCAGCAGCTCATCATCATCTGCAGGAGACATTCAGTCAGTGGAACAGAAGCTAGTTGTCACGTCCAGAGCAGCTGCGATTAGAAGAAGTAGTAGTGAACCAACCTGCTCTGTGCAACCGAACTTGAGGCTTGAAAACAGCGTCCAGCAGTTCTCGCTGACGATCGTTCTCCTCTTTAGAACGACAAAGTTCCTCCTCGTACTCTGCTATCGTTCTTTCAAACAGCATAAATATCTCCTCAGCAGCCGCAGTCAGTCTCTGCTCCACCAGCAATCTCAGCACTTGACTTTTACTCATTTTCTCTCTGAATCTGTCAGTGAAGCGTAGCTAACTTCCGCCCGGTCTCTTTGTCTACAGCTAGCACGCTCAGCTAAGTGCAGAAGCTTCGTCGTTGTCGGAAGGTCAAAGGTCAAGGTTTATAAACTCTACGAGGCCTTTGTCGACTTTGTCCGTAGATGAATGGCCGATGGTGGATTGCACCGGAAACAAATCACATATCTGTTAAATGTCACAAACGCAGAAACGAGGTGCTGCTGCTTCCAACGGATGCCATCTTGTTCTTCTTCTTCTGGGCTTTTATTGACGTTACAGGCAAAATACCGCCCCCGTCGGACTGAGCCGGAACCGAGCTGGCTGGGAGGGCGTGTGGTCAACGCATTTCTTAAATCACGTTTGGTGAAATCTATTGTGTGCTTAATGTCAGGAGACAGACATACGTTGCTCATGCAGTGTTCGACACTGACCTACGTAAAGTCCTGACAGTTGTGACAATCATCGGCAATCATCGGCAAGCTCCTGCTAGCAGCTTCAGTGACAGTAGTTTGTGTTCGTCTCTGTTTCAGCTGTCTGCTTCTTTCCTCTGTTCATTCTCAAGGTTGTTTTATTCGTCTCTCATGGCTCCAAACGTTTGAACAAGGTGACATTGATTCTAATCTCCCGTCTTCAACTGTTTGTTCCTGATCAGAAATAAACTAAGAACCAACATTCACACATTGTTTCCATCAACAGTGAGTTGGAGACAAAGCAGCATTTGTCATTCAGGATTCTGTTCATTCCTCAGAGAGAGAACAGTTGCCTGAAACACCTGGAAGAACCTGTGATGTCAGAGGAGCAGAGTTCTTGCTGAGACCTGAGCCGCAGGAGAGTCTCTGCTGTCCCCATCCATCGTCCGTCCTCAGCTCGGACAGGAGACAACTCAATACTTCTCTGGCTGGGTGATGTTACTGATTGTTGAGTGTGGACCCCAGAAAGAAAGAAAACCAGCACAACCCGTCAACCCATCCTGAGATAGTTTTGAGAATTGACAAACACAATCACAGCTCAATGACAGACGAGTGACAAAGAATTCGATCGACAATACCAACAGCAAGCAGTTTGTGATCAGTGACACATCAGAAGGTTCTGCAGGGGTCAGCTGATCTGGCGTTCGGAACCATTTCTGTTTTTATCATCGACACGGAAGATGTGCACAAAGGTAGTCGATGCTCATTGTTTATCTCAGACACACGTGATCTCATGTTGTCTCTTGTCTCGTCTCCATTTGATGAATGAAAGGAGAGGCTCCGCCCCCACGGTGAAAAAGTGCAGGATTGACGGCTGTTGGCTGCAGACAGCCTGTGAAAGACGTGAGTGGATGGACAGGAAACAGGAGACGTTGATGAGCAGGCGTTTTTCCACACCAGTCACAGGAAGCTGCTGACGAACAGCTTCTCAGGTTTCATCCAGCAAATCTGCTGACTCATACAAAATCACAGACAGAAAAGAAAAGTAAAACTGCGTGAACTGGTTCACCATCTACTGACGGGAAGGATAACTGCAGTCAACCATCAGTCACTCAGTGTCCGATTGGGCCTGATGGAGCTGCTTCTTCTTCTTCTACCGTTCATCAGACGTCTCCAGTGGAAGTGTGAGACCGTCACCAATGAGTCAGATGAACACAACCTGCTGCGTCGCCTCCTCTGAAGAAGCGTCAGGACGCGCTGGGCGGGTCAGCCGGGTGTGACTCTTCAGGCTCCGCCTCCCGGCCGCCAGCCTGGTGCAGCTTCATGTGAATCCTAAGGTTTTCTTTCACGGTGTAACGTTTTCCGCAGGCGGAGCAGCTGAACGGTTTCTCCCCCGTGTGCGTCCTCATGTGTCTCTTCAGATTCCCTGTGATGGTGAAACCTTTGCCGCAGACGGAGCAACTGAAGGGTTTGTCGCCCGTGTGACTGCGGATGTGATCCTTCAGGTGTCCCGTCGCCGTGAAACACTTCCCGCAGATGGCGCAGCAGAAGGGTTTCTCCCCGGTGTGTGACCTCAGGTGAACCTTCAGACTGCCCTTCTGGGTGAAACTCTTCCCACACACCTTGCAGCTGAAGGGTTTCACCGCCGTGTGGATCCTCATGTGAATCTCCAGGTTTCCTCTCTGCGTGCAGCGCTTGTCACATACGGAGCAGCTAAAGGGTTTGTCCTCCATGTGCGTTAGCATGTGCTTCATCAGGTGACCCTTTTCGGAGAATCTCTTCCCGCACGCGGAGCAGATGTACGGTTTGTCGCCCGTGTGCGTTCGTGTGTGGCTGATCAGTTGTCCCTTTCGTAAGAAGTTTTTGTGGCACACGGAGCAGATGAACGGTTTCTGTCCCGTGTGGATCTGAGCATGCCTCTTCAGGTTTCCTTTGCAACCAAATCTTTTGCCACATTCAGAGCAACTGAAGTGTTTTTTGTCCGTGAAGGATCTCCCCCCACCTTGAGAGTCTTCACAGCTCCTCAGAGGTTCTCTGGTCTCTCCTCTGTGGTCAGGTTGGTCAGAGGTAGACGTCCTGTGGTGGGTTGGGGTCAATGGATCATCTCCGTTGCTGGCTGCTTCTGATCCTCCACAGTGGTCTCCAGCATCTTCTGTTGGAGGTTGTGTCTCTGTGTTCTCCTCAGATGGACTCTGCTGAGGTTTCTCTTCATCGTCTTCCCTCTTCACAGGTACAGGAGTGAATGAGAACCTGGTGACATCAGCATCCTCCAGCCCTTGAAGCTGCTCTCCCCCCTGACTGCTCCACAGTGCCTCCTGTTCCTCTTTGATGTGTGGGGGCTCTAGGTCCTCCTGGTCCACACCGGAGCTCCACTGCTGCTGCTCAGGAACCTCTTCTGTCCTCAGCAGCTGACGGACGTCTGCGTGTCTCACTGGAAAGCAGAGAAACCATTCATTGTCTCCTCTGTCATCACCTCTGGAAAGTTCATCTTCTTCTCTTTATGTTCAGTGTTTAACTTCAACAGGAAACTCGACGAGTTCAAGTCTGCTTCATGTTTCAGCTTGTTAATGCGTTCTGTGCCTCGTCAGTACAAACCGAGCAGCGGGTGGGAACGGACCTCATCCGATCACCTGGGGGCTAAACAATGAATGAGAGGTGATGTAACGTTTTCCTGTCATAGGCTCCGCCCCCTCCCTTGTAGCAGAGGTCACAATAACAACTCAGGTCAGATGAAAGTTTAAGCAGAGATGTGTTTGTCTCTTTGGTGACTTTCTGTCAGTTCAAATCGATGCTATGAAAAGAGGAAGTGATGTCATGATTGACAGCTGCTCTGACCCCTGACCCCTCCCCTCCACCTTCATCTCTGAGTGAACCTCATCCCCCGTCAGTCAGAAGAAGGTGATGAACGGATCAGTGCTGCTCTTACTTTTTCAGTTCTGATGTTCACGCTGTGTTCAAACGTCCTCAGCTGAGGAATCTGAAAAAAAGAGACATATGATGCAAATGAAACATCTGTCTCCAAAGACCAGCCCCGGGACAGATTCCAGACATTAGTGTCGGCGCCGTTTATTTACGTCATCGCTGTCACATAGTCCTATCGTTTGTCTGGATGTCGCACGGATAATAGATGAAGAGATATGACGATACATATATACTGTATGTATACATACACTACCCTTCAAAAGTTTGGGGTCGCTTAGAAATATCCTCCTTTTGAAAGGTTTCTTTTTTTCCAATGAAGATAACATTCTAGTTTAATTCTAGTTTAATGTATGCACTATTTGTACTTTATGTTTCTACCTGAAGAAAGTCACTGCTGTTTGCACCATGTGTTGAGAGGTCTGTCATGACATCTGTGCTGTATATCACACATACACAGTATGTTTGACAATAAAATCGACTTTGACATGAAATGAATCAGACTCGTCCAGACGTGGTAAATGACTATTCTAGCTGTTCCATTCACTCCTGTCTTCTAATGCTACATTTTGTTAGCTAATCGTGTTAAAAGGTGAATGATGATTAGAAAACCTTTGTACAATTATGTTTGCACAACTGTTGATTGGAGAAGATATAAAACTGAAATTGTGCATTTTCTCATTATTCCCATCCAAAGTAACAAGGAATTTGTTTGCTGTTGACGAATATTGAATCTTGAGTTGAATTTAGTCTTTGTAGTCGATCCTGTGACGTTACTGGAACCGTTTCTCTATTAGTTTATTTTTATTCTCTATTAACTGAATTTCAGAGTGAATAATGACCTGTCAGACTCCTGTGGTCGGACTACGCCCCCTCCCGGGGAAACTTAGACACAGCACAGTCGGTCAGTTGTGGGAAAGTCCACAACACAAAATACACACCTCTGAAAAAAAATGGAGAAAACATAATGAAGAAATGAACCTGGCTACACTGACGGTGTGAGGCCGATTCATGAGCCCACTGTCCCTCCGTGGTGACGTGTCAGCAGGGGCCGAGGGGAACGGGGTGTGTTCGCGTCACTCACGCAGTTGCAGTCAAGTTTCTGGACCTGTGGGAGTCCGAACCATCCGCTCGCGAGGATCCACGACGTAATCAAAATAAAAATGGCTGCCGACAATCCTCGGGTCACGTGACACACGGCAGCCAACCGTCCCACAACCGCAGTGGAGAGAAAGAGAGAAAACACCGGCACAGCTCGTGTTCCCGGTCCGAACGACAAGGAACCGGCGGTTTAACGTACTGGTCCACACGGAACACGCCACACCGACACCTACGACACGATCGCTTCCGTTCCGTCGGGAAACGTTCAAATAACGGAACTCACCAGCGGCGCGCGCAGCAGGGGCGGAGTTACGGAGGCTCAGGAGGGACATGGGCGTGTGACGTCACGTCTCCGGTAATAGAAAATGAAATACGCTAAAATTAGTAAGTAACAATACAATAGCCAGGGGTCGTCACGGAGTCCGAGGGTGATGGGTATGTGTGGAAGTTGAAGCTAAGTGAGGGGATGATGATCGTGTGTGTTTTGAGTTGGAGCTCAGCCAGCTGTGACCGGCCGTGACCAGGGGTCTGGACCATGAAGCTCCATCAACAGGTCCTGATGACTCCATGAATCCAGGGTTGACTGAGACTGTGACGATCAGGATCATCGGTGACACGACGTCGGTTAGTAGGAGGAGAAGTCAGTGAGTGTAGAAAAGACGAACACCGTGGAAGCTACTAGAAGAGGTGGCAGGTGACAACACATCACAGACAGTGTAAATGTGTACGTTGTTCATTAATGCCTCAATAAATGAACCTCGAAATCACATTACATTGATTTTTTTCCCAGATAAAAGAACAAACATAAAAGCACTAAAGCAGCTTTCAACTTAAGTGTTTAAATTCAATTCATTCATCAATATACAAATTGATCGTCTGTATTAGACGACTATCAAAACCCACGAGTCGTCAGGAGGCTGAGCACGGGGACAATGGGTGTTTGACGAACGGACTAAACAATAAAAACTACAGGCTCCAATGTCTGCTGTTTCCTTTATTAAGACTAAAACCCAAACAGTGAATCCGACAAAAACCTTAAAGACACATTGCAAGCGAGTGAGCAAACGGGCTAGTGGTCAGCAAAAATAGGAGCTAAAAGAGTAGTAGTAGGAGGACCCCCCCCACACACACACACACACACACACACACACACACACACTCCCTCGGGGGTTAAAGTTGTCTCCACAGTGACAGCGATACATCACGTGTATGTCTGCCTGGCTGGGGCTTTTATGTTGAAAGGATGCTATGTGACAAACTGTTGACTTCCTGTTCAAAGCTGAGCATCGGGTCAGTCAGACCGGAAAGGACTGCAGAGGAACGGTTCGAAGAGAAGACGACAGATGGATCCACACGGGCCCTCGGATTCAAATGGTGAGAAGAAGGTCTGTGACGCTCTCACCGGCGGTCGATGCTAAGCTAACGTTACCTAACGCATCCACACGCAGGCTGTTAGCCGTTAGCAGCTAGCTCCTGCTCCACTGACGTCAGCAGACTATAAGGCAGGTTGGGTTTGTGGAGGTGTTCGGATGTGTTTGATTCGTCACCAATCACCGACTGCTTTTCGTCGGAGCGAGGAACATTTTCACGTTCTGACTGCTGTTGAAGTTCAAGTTGAACTTCATTGTTCCTGAGAGGGCAGTTTGTGCTGCGGTATGGCACTGAGGTCCAGTACAAGAAGAAAACCGACACCAGAAGAATCCCAGCAGGGCATCAGGTTACAGTATGCACGACTCACACCAGATCTCCACAGTTACGAACAGTTGTTACGACAAAGAACCGGATGAATTAGTCCAGTGGAAGTAAAACACATGTTGCATTCAGAAATACACACAGATGCTGCTGTGGTTCTTCGTATAGAACGTAGAGTGGACCAGAACTTTATCGTCTGTCCGTGTGTTCCAGTTCTACCTTCAGGGGTCCTCAGAGTGATCGTGGGTGAGGACGAGCAGCAGCAGTGGAGCTCCAGTGTGGACCAGGAGGACCCAGAGCCCCCACACATTAAAGAGGAACAGGAGGAACTGTGGAGCAGTCAGGAGGGAGAGCAGCTTCAAGGGCTGGAGGATGCTGATGTCACCAGGTTCTCATTCACTCCTGTCCCTGTGAAGAGGGAAGACGATGAAGAGAAACCTCATCAGAGTCCATCTGAGGAGAACACAGAGACACAACCTCCAACAGAAGATGATGGAGACCACTGTGGAGGATCAGAAGCAGCCGGAAACGGAGATGATCCACTGTCCCCGACCCACCACGGGACGTCTCACGCTCGTGAATCGGACACTGACGATAGCGAAGACTGGATGACACCCAGCAGCCCTCCGCCGGGGTCCAACTCTGAGGAACAGGCTTTGGACTCTGTCAGGAGTCAGGGACGCGATGCCGCTGAAAGCTCAACGACCTGCTCGGAATGCGGCAAATCTTTTTGCTCCAAGTCGCATCTGAAGAGGCACAAGAAGATCCACAGCGGAGAGAAACCGTTCAGTTGCTCTGAATGTGGTAAAAGGTTTGGTTTTGTGGGAGATCTCAATCGCCACACGCGAGTTCACTCAGGAGAGAAGAACTTCTTCTGCTCAGTGTGCAGCACCAGTTTCACGTTCCGACACACACTGGTTCAGCACATGAGGAAACACACGGGGGAGAAACCGTTCCTGTGCTCCGTGTGCGACACCAGCTTTGCTTTCCGTCACATCCTGGTTCAGCACATGAGAACGCACACGGGGGAGAAACCATTCTCCTGCTCATTCTGCAGTAAATGTTTCTCCCAGAAGGGAAGCATGATGAGACACATGATGGTCCACACCGGAGAGAAACCGTTCAGCTGCGACCTTTGTGACGAGCGCTTCACGTGGAAGTCGCAACTGAAAAGACACAAGTGTTCCAGACACAACTGAGGCCGTTCCCTCTCAACGTGGATGTCCTGAAGCTCGGCCGATGAGTTTGTCGTGGTTGTCGTGGGTGTCTCACATCCCTGCTTAAGACTCGCAGCTGATGTTCTTCATCCAGTGAAGGGGTCACGGGTCACATGACTCCATCCCGACGGCGTCCTGCACAGGACACTCACAGCCAGTCGAATCCTGGTTAAGCCACAGAGAAGGTTTGGCCCAGCGGTGGATGAGTGAATGAAGGCGGAGGTCTGAGGCGACAGGAGAAAGGAGCCACGCCACCGTTGTTTGGAAGAAATGGATGAATGAAGGAGGTTGGAGACGTCTCCAGGCACAGCAGCTCGCACCATGTGTCCACCTGCAAAAGAACGTTCCAGCAACAGAATTGTACAGTGAGGCTGCGAGCTGCGACCACTCATCGAGACCACGAAAGCGACCTCGGCAGCGGGTGCGGTGCCATGTGCTGAAAAGTAAAAGAGCACAATGACCCCACCAGAGAACTGGTCTGATCTGTGACCTCTCACTACACACGCTCTGGTGTTCCTCTTCTGGCTCCGTCCCCACCCCTCACCAGCTCACAGCTGATTGGTCAGAATGTCAAGGACTGAACTGTCATCAGATTGAACAGGTAGAATCCTGTGGAACCTTGAGAACGTTCTGAATGCTGACACTGCTGCTGGAATGTTCTCTGGATTGGACACATGTGGAATCTTGTCACATTCCTCCAACACAACAGGCGCGCACACACACACACACACACTGTTCCAACTGAGGTGACGTGTTGCTGGGAAACAAGTTTATGCATCAGATGTTTGAGGTGAAAACTGATTCAAATAAAACTTGTGGTTCTATTTTCTCTGGCTCATGCACACACACACTCACTCCGCAGGTGGAAATCCCCAAAACAAAGTGACTCAAATGCTGAAAACGTCAGTTTTTTATTGCAGCTCAACATCTTTACACAGGCTGAGTGACTGTTGTCACGTCAGATCTGTCAGCTCTGAGGACCTGATGTGGGACCGTTCCAGCTCCCCGGGTCCTCGTGTCGTCCAGTGAGCTGACATTCATTTGTTGACTGACACACTCGTGAATGAGTGAGACGAGCTAAAGCTGAGCTGTTTCCATGAGAACTGCAGCACGGTGTCCTGGAAGCTGGAAGGAACGATTAGTCCTCTGGTGAGCGTCGTCCACCAGCCTCAGGTTTGTCCCGGTGGGCTGCTCGTAAGAGCGTGGAGGGGTTCTGCAGCCACGTGACATCGCAAGTCCGTTGTCTCGCTGTCACCAACTGCTTGGCTGGCGTGGACTCTCATGTGTTTGCTGATGTCACTGCGGTACCGGAAGCTTCTCTGACACACGGCGCAGCTGAAAGGCTTCTCTCCGGTGTGAATTCGAAAGTGTGCGACGAGATCCGATCGCTGCCGGAAGCTTTTACTGCAGAAGGAGCAGACGAACGGCTTCTCCCCGGTGTGGATCCGCATGTGTCTCTTCAGGTTTCTCTTGTGGCCAAATGTCCGGTCACATTCAGAACAGACAAACGACTGCTTGTTTGTCGCAGAGTTGAAGTTGGAATCAGCGTTTATATGTTTGATCCAGTCGTCTTCGCTGTCGTCGCTTTCGGGATCAGAGAAATCAGATGCCCTGTCTTCAGCGTGTGACAGCGGATCTCCGTTACTGGCTGCTTCTGATCCTCTACCGTCGTCTCCATCCGCTTCTGTCTCCATTTGTGGAGTGGAGCTGCTGGTTGGAGGTTGTGTCTCTGTGTTCTCCTCAGTCGGACTCTTTGGGAGCTGCCGCTGCTCAACTACACATTTGTGCTTCTTGATCTGATAGAACTGAGAGAATCTTTTGTTACAGACGCTGCAGCCGAACAGTTTCTCACCAGTGTGAACGACCAGGTGACGCGTCAGAGCAACTTTCTGGGTGAATCTTTTACCACACGTAAAACAGCTGTACGGTTTTTCCCCCGTGTGGATCCTCACGTGTCTCTTAAGATTTTGCCGGCAACCAAATCTTTTGCCACATTCCGAGCAGATATACTGCTTCTTTTCTGTCTGACAACCCACGTAAAGTTTGGACTTTTCGACATGTTTTAAAGGATACCTGACGTCCCTCCAGTCCTTAAGGTTTTCAGTTTGAGGTTGTGGGTGGTTTGGTCTTCTGCTGTCAGCATGAGTCTCTGACAGCAGATCTAAGGTCCTGGCTGCTTCTGATCCTCCACAGTGGTCTCCATCATCTTCTGTTGGAGGTTGTGTCTCTGTGTTCTCCTCAGATGGACTCTGATGAGGTTTCTCTTCATCGTCCTCCCTCTTCACAGGGACAGGAGTGAATGAGAACCTGGTGACATCAGTCTCCTCCAGCCCTTGAAGCTGCTCTCCCTCCTGACTGCTCCACAGTTCCTCCTGTTCCTCTTTAATGTGTGGGGACTCTGGGTCCTCCTGGTCCACACCGGAGCTCCACTGCTGCTGCTCAGGAACCTCTTCTGTCCTCAGCAGCAGCTCATCGTCATCTGCAGGAGACATTCAGTCAGGGGAATAGAAGCTTGTTGTCACGTCCAGAGCAGCTGAGAGAAGAAGAAGAAGAAGAAGAAGAAGAAGAAGAAGTGAACCAACCTGCTCTGTGCAACCGAACTTGAGGCTTGAAAACAGCGTCCAGTAGTTCTCGCTGACGATCGTTCTCCTCTTTAGAACGACAAAGTTCCTCCTCGTACTCTGCTATCGTTCTTTCAAACAGCATA
>CAAKHB010000111.1:20155-34280 GCA_901007665.1 Aeoliscus strigatus | reverse complement strand
GGAGGCTTTAAACACACACACACACACACACACACACACACACACACACACACACACACACACACACACACACACTGATGTCACACATCTTGCCACTTTACATCGAGCAGAAGTTTAGGAGCAAAACCAAAAATGTGTTGTTTTCCCTCCACGGATGCAATTAACGTCTCCAGCTCGTTAAAGCTGAAACTGAACAACCGTTGTCATGGATGCAGGACTCGTCTTGTGTGCATTGTAGCTTCACCAGTGGTTGTGAAGAGAAGCTGCCGGTGTGTTCACGTACAAACAAACTGCTCTCTCATTGGTCAGAAATCTTGCTTCATGGAGCTAAGTTTTTCACTGTCTCCAGCCTTGAAAAAGAAGCTGAACTGCTCTTTCTTTGTGGATCTGTATTTGCTCTATGCTGCTCCCAGGATCAAAACATTAAAACATGTTTGAAATATGTTTGTTTGTTTGTTTTTTAATAGATTAAAAATAGAATGTTATTTTGCTTTGTGAATAATTTGGTGGCAAAAATAATAGTAATAAAAAAGGTCTGATTGAAAGTAATGAAAATAAACTTGTTTACATGAGAAATTTGTAATGTTTGAACCCATTTGGATTTGAATGTGTTTTTCCAGCTCTTCATTTGAGCCTCCCCTCCAAAGTCGTCTTTCTCTCTAAGACTTCAACACGTCTGCGTGAGTCACAGTGACTCCTCAGCTGTTCATTCACCCCGAGTCCAGCTTGTCACACAAGCTGAACCTCTAGATTCTCCTCATTTCTGGCAGCACACGCTCTCAGAAACACACTTTGTGTTCCCTGGATAAACCTAGCTGCCTGCTCAGGCCATGACTGTGTGAGTCTGTCTTTTGTTTGGACAGTCAGCACAGCAGCCTGGTCGCAGCGCTTGCTGAGACCAAACAAGCCTCTGTGTTTCGTGCCTCCAGCGGTCCACGCAAAATTCATGAGTGTTTGTTTTGCCAAGGGTGTTTCCCTCAGAGGTCATACATCTCCCCTGACAGACTCACATTTTTGAACTGTTTTACTGCTACTGCTGTTGATGCCCGTCCCTCGTGGCGCTTGGTGTGGCCAAGAAACAACTAACAGGGTGAATACTGATGTTTCACATGAGTGCGTACAGGGTACAGAGTCCCAGCGATGTCCGTCTGAAGTATAGTAAAGTCAGCTTGCGTGCGTGGGAGAATGATGTGACAAGAGGGTGTGTGGTTTTGTAAAAGGAAAGGAAACAAATGTCAGGTGGAATGGAGAGGGGGGCCCTCGTTAAGTGTGATTTGTCTTGTGTCTCACACACAAACAGAAAGTTCTAGTCTACTGCTTCCACTGAAAAAGTCTGGACTCCTAAATAAATCAATAAAATGACCCTGAGATCTCTTCCATAGGTTCAGTTTCATTCTCTGTGAACACAGTGATTTATAAAGTAACACCAGGAATCATGAGGACAAATCATTGTTTACTCATTGCTACATGTCAAAATAAGATTCCTGTGCGACTCAGCACTTTATTGAACCTTATCATTTATTGAAAACATGTCTGGTGCCATCAAGAGTTCACGGATAAATAATTGATTATGATGCTTTCAAGAATCCCATATGACAAACGAAAAGGAAATAATGTAAAAGAAGGGTGAGCAGAGGCAAGAGTTAACAAACTGTATAATTAACACACCGAGGATCGACTGGATGTTTAATGGGGAATATAGATTTTCCCTTAGTCAGCCGATCGCCATCTTTGATGGTCAGATACATATGTTTATTAATTTCTTTTTTCAGAGATGACCTGACCACATCGCTGTGTGTCTGAATTCCCAAAGATGCAGATCAACTACCTGGGAACTCTCCTCTTATGTGCAACATCTCGATATATTTAACAAAATGATTATAAACCTGGTGTGCTGGTTGATTTTGGCCCATGTGATGTGTCCTGAGGAATCCAACCGCCCGTCAATTACAATTTAGGTTTCAATGCCAGAACATCATCTGAGGGAACGTAGAAGAAGTGATCGCACAAAGGGACAGAACATCTGTGTGTTGTTGCTCTGTGGTGTTTTGTGCTGTTTCATCGTCCTTTGTTTCTCTGTGTAATTGGATGTTCCTCCTGTGGCTTCCAGCTGAGGGTCACCTCCCTTGGGGTTTGGCCCCCTCCAGGTTGTACCGACCTATGGCAGGAGAAGCTCCTCCGCAGGTCTCATGTGACTAATGGAGCTGAACACAACACGGACGATGAGCACGAACAGCCGGGGCTGGTTTAACTGAGCACACACACACCGAAATCCAGCAGGTGAAAGAGGGGAGAGGGAAAGTGAGACAGCGAGCGTGTGTGTGTGTGTGTGTGTGTGTGTAACTGACATTAATGTCATTATTATTTCTGGCATACACACACACAGTAATGTGTCTTGCTTGTATTTACATCATCACACCGTCATCGGCGTGCGTCAGGGAAACACCGCTGCCTGTTTGTTCACCGCTCACGCTGCTTCAGTGATCTGAATTGAATTTTGGCTCAAGAATGTGAGTGAACTGCTGTTTGTGTTTGAGTGTGTGTGTTTGTGTGTGTGTGTGTGGTGGGGGGGCGGGGGGGAGGGGGGGCAAAGGCGTATTTCTCGTGAAGGCCATTTTTTAGATGAGCAATTCATTTGTGTTGTAAATCCTACAGTTGCCATGAGTGAAAATGTTGTTGGCGTGTTGACAGGGAGACTGTGAGAGGGAAGACATGAGAGGGGAATAACAATGAGAGAACATCGAGAATGCTGGAAAGAGTCTGCCATGCGCTTCCACTCCTAATTAAATATCAGACAGCCCTTGAGTTCCATTAAGAGACAAAATAAACTCACGCTGTTTATGTAATTCACTAACTCAGAGTTTCAGTTTGAGGGATTGCAGCGCAACTGCAAGAGTCTCTTGTTTACACTTGAAGCCATGGGAGGTTCTCAGTAGGACACCAAACAGCACAGGAGGCGCCTCATCGAAGCTGGTCCACAATTATTAATCTTAGCAGCAGACTCACTTATCACCTCTTAGTCTTCATCAGCAGGGGAAGGAAGGTTTGTTAAACAACTGGTGCCTGCGCCTGCTCTGCAAGCGGTTGGGAACATTGTGTAAGAGGAACTGAAGGATGGTTACAACCATGAGAGATGGGCAAAACAGGTGTTTAAGGTGTACTGAATCAGTGGAGGGGCGACACGGTAGTCCGGTGGTTAGCACCGTCGCCTCATAGCAAGAAGGTCCCTGGTTGGCTTCCTAACCTGGGATCTTTCTGTGTGGAGTCTGCATGCTCTCCCTGTGTCTGCGTGGGTTCTCTCTGGGTACTCCGGCTTCCTCCCACCTCCAAAAGCATGCTGAGGTTAATTGGTCACTCTAAATTGTCCTTAGGTGTGAGTGGTTGTCTGTCTTTCATGTGGCCCTCTGATGAGCTGGCGACTTGTCCAGGGTGTACCCCGCCTTTAGCCCGTTGACAGCTGGTAACCGGATTAAGCGGCAGAAAATGAATCAGTGGAATCTGTAAAAAGATTCGTTCAAAAGTTTCATTCTTCCAAATCATACGTACATTTGGTCTTTTGGATGATTATCGATCATACAGATTATAGTACAAATACAATATTTGTACAATTTATGTTTCTGCATTTGAACTGACGTGAGTCCATTTCTACTTCTTCGTGTCTGCGTAGCTCCAGGTTGAATGTCGCCGCAGTGTTTTTCTTTGTTTCTTTTGTTTCGATAGCGACCGAAAGAGAGCAGATCTTGTCACCACACTAACTTGAGATGGGCATAATAATCCACTCATGTTTTTGGTAAAAAAAAAAAAAAAAAAAACACGCCTTTTGGTCGGTTCTGTTTTCTTGGCTGTGAGAGCTGGGAAAGTCATGTGACGCACACAGTCCAGTCACAGTTGTTGTTGTCTGTGGAGGTCTGAGAGGTCTGTGGAGGTCTGAGAGGTCTGTGGAGGTCTGTGGAGGTCTGTGGAGGTCTGAGAGGTCTGTGGAGGTCTGTGGAGGTCTGAGAGGTCTGTGGAGGTCTGTGGAGGTCTGAGAGGTCTGTGGAGGTCTGTGGAGGTCTGAGAGGTCTGTGGAGGTCTGTGGAGGTCTGCGTAGTCGTGACACACGTTACATTTGTACACTTGATGCTGCAGCGTTCAGATCCATCTTTTCTTCATAAATGTACTCGTTGAGATCTGATGACGGTCGCCACCGGTTTGGCTGTGACGTGTGTTTGTCTTGATCCAAAACAGGACACGGGGACACTGCACTGGTTCTGTATCGGGTGTAGGATGACAGAAGAAGACGCAGTCCAAGTTGGCGAGCAGGACTGGGCAGCTGATTCTCAGCGGCAGATCTGGCAGCACCTGAGGCTCCTGGTGGTTTTAATAATCCCGTTGCTGGTTCGTTTCAGAATGACAGATGAACCGACCGGTGGAAAATGTGACCTGAGCAGCTAATCCCCAGTACCAGGAGACACTTGTTTTAAAAGCATATTGATTGAGGATCGATTGTGTGTCTCATCTCTCACTCCACATGCAGAGATCCAGTGCGTTGGTGCTGAAACTCGCCCCGCTGATACCCACCGAAGTGAAAAACTGTCAGACGGGTGTCAGCGCTGAGGTCTGGCAGTTCAAAAGAGACCTGAAAGGATTCCTTCTGCTTCACAGCCGGTTTTCTTCCCTCCAGCTGGAGAACTGTCTGCTTTTCTCATTGTGCTGCTCCAAATTGGCTAAAGACTGGTGAAACCTAAACGACTGATTTATCATCTGATATCTGATACGCTTTGAAAAGTTGTAGAAAGGGGAAGAAGAGTAACATGTACCACACTGCTGTGGTACATGTGTTCCACAACAAACACCTAGTCTGGTCAATTTAAAGCAGAATGAATAAAGTGAATGACATCTGTGACAGAAGGACACAGATCCAGTTTCCAATCCAGATCATCACATCATCAACAGATTCAGTGACAGATTGTTGTCAACGTCCTGTTCCATTGACATGACGCTCTACGGCACCTCTGGGGGAAGAGATGTGACAACAGACGCTGACAGTGGAGCTTGTTGGTGGAAGTTGGACCTGTTGGACCTGTTGGTGTCAGTTACCAGTGGTAGTATTAGTGATAGTATCAGTTACCAGTGGTAGTATTAGTGATAGTATCAGTTACCAGTGGTAGTAGTGGTAGTATCAGTCACCAGTGGTAGTATTAGTGATAGTATCAGTCACCAGTGGTAGTATTAGTGATAGTATCAGTTACCAGTGGTAGTAGTGGTAGTATCAGTCACCAGTGGTAGTATTAGTGATAGTATCAGTCACCAGTGGTAGTCACCAGTGGTAGTATTAGTGGTAGTGCCAGTCACCAGTGGTAGTATTAGTGATAGTATTGGTCACCAGTGGTAGTATTAGAGATAGTATTGGTCACCAGTGGTAGTAGTGGTAGTATTGGTGATAGTATCAGTCACCAGTGGTAGTATTAATGATAGTATCAGTCACCAGTGGTAGTCACCAGTGGTAGTATTAGTGGTAGTATTGGTCACCAGTGGTAGTATTAGAGATAGTATTGGTCACCAGTGGTAGTCACCAGTGGTAGTATTAGTGATAGTATTGGTCACCAGTGGTAGTAGTGATAGTATTGGTGATAGTATCAGTCACCAGTGGTAGTATTAGTGATAGTATCAGTCACCAGTGGTAGTAGTGGTAGTATCAGTCACCAGTGGTAGTATTAGTGGTAGTGCCAGTCACCAGTGGTAGTATTAGTGATAGTATTGGTCACCAGTGGTAGTATTAGAGATAGTATTGGTCACCAGTGGTAGTAGTGGTAGTATTGGTGATAGTATCAGTCACCAGTGGTAGTCACCAGTGGTAGTATTAGTGATAGTATTGGTCACCAGTGGTAGTAGTGATAGTATTGGTGATAGTATCAGTCACCAGTGGTAGTATTAGTGATAGTATCAGTCACCAGTGGTAGTCACCAGTGGTAGTATCAGTCACCAGTGGTAGTATTAATGATAGTATCAGTCACCAGTGGTAGTATTAGTGATAGTATCAGTCACCAGTGGTAGTATTGGTGATAGTATCAGTCACCAGTGGTAGTATTAATGATAGTATCAGTCACCAGTGGTAGTCACCAGTGGTAGTATTAGTGGTAGTATTGGTCACCAGTGGTAGTATTAGAGATAGTATTGGTCACCAGTGGTAGTCACCAGTGGTAGTATTAGTGATAGTATTGGTCACCAGTGGTAGTATTAGAGATAGTATTGGTCACCAGTGGTAGTCACCAGTGGTAGTATTAGTGATAGTATTGGTCACCAGTGGTAGTAGTGGTAGTATTGGTGATAGTATCAGTCATCAGTGGTAGTAGTGGTAGTATCAGTTACCAGTGGTAGTATTAGTGATAGTATCAGTCACCAGTGGTAGTATTGGTGATAGTATCAGTCACCAGTGGTAGTATTAGTGATAGTATCAGTCACCAGTGGTAGTATTGGTGATAGTATCAGTCACCAGTGGTAGTATTGGTGATAGTATCAGTCACCAGTGGTAGTATTAGTGATAGCATGTTCACCTTTGTGGGTTTCCACCTGTTACTTCAGAGAGCAGGTTACGGAGATTTTAAATAACCTGATACGTTTCTATGTGACATTCATTCAAAATTTGACAACATCACAATCACACCTGTCACACTGCCTGTCTGTCTCAGTTAGTCACCGGTGACTGAAGACAGACCGTTGCACCCCAGCTGGTCGAGGCTGAAGGCCATCCACGTGTGGCCCTGGATCTTTTCACAGGAAGTTGTTCCCCTCCTCCATCACTAAACGCTGCTCATGTGGACGTTGGTTTCAGTTGTTTAGCAGTTGTGACCTGGTGTGATACAAATAAAATCGGATTTGACATTACTAAAAATGTGTTACATACTTTGTGATCGGTTCTTTTTAAACGTTTTTTGGTGCGTGTATGCAGACAGAAGAATAAAATGGTGAAGAACGGAATGCTACGGAATCTGACTGACTGCTCTCAGGTCCTGAGTGACACTTTCTTCATCAATCAACGGCATTCGACATCGCAGCAGCTGCTTTAGGAAACAGTGGCGGTGACTGACGGTGGCGGTGTGTCATGTGACTTCGTCGTGAATACAAGAACCGTTTGGCAGCCGAAAGAGCCGTCTCTTCTTTGGGAGCCGTGGCAGTAGAGCCGTGTCTCAGAAAGGAACCGGACGTCCCATCACTAATGGATGAGTCTCTCCTTGAACATCACCTTCACCAGCATTCGACATACAGCTGAAGAGAAACACGTTTACACGTGATGTGTAATCGGTTTTAAGCCTTAAGTTTCCTAAAGATGTAACAGCTTCCTGAGGTTGTTGTTATTGTTACGTTATGGAACCAAACCGGCTACAGGAGCAGTTTTAGAAGGAAGGAATCACTGTTGAAGCTGTTCTGTGTGAAAGGAGATCAGAACGATGATGTTTATTCACCTAATCCACTTCTTCTATTCATAGGCCTCGACAAATTCATAAAGGTTGTAGGGGATGAGAAGAGAACTGGAGGGGATGAGAGACTGAATCAGCAGTTTGATTAATCCTGCAGGTAGAAAGATTCAATTCAATTCGATCATTTTCAAATCACAAACTACCTCAACGGGCTCTACAGGAACCCTCGATTCAAACGAGAATACTCTTCACTCCAGCAGGGAAACATGGCAGGAAGAGGACTGCGGGGAAAGGGATGGAGCAGCTCATTGTTTGCTGCCATTGTTTGGTCAGCATGCTGCTGTATTTTCAGTTGGTTGGAACACAATGAATGGAATGAATGAAACAGAAATGAGGAATAGAGGGATCTGGAGGACGATTTCCTCTGTCAGGACGGGAACAAAGTCACTGAAGCATTTACAAGCGGGCTCAGGGAGAAAGGGGAAGCGGGTAATTGCATGGCTTCTGGCCCCTTGATATGATCTCTTCCTGACATGTGCACGCTCCCTATTGATGCTCGCAGCCGTTTCACAGTTTTTATGTCTTTTCCCACTTGATGCATCTCTCTCCCTCTCTCTCCCTCTCTCTGCTGTTGATGCCAGATGTGGATGAAGTGAGTCGGAAGGACCGTTAGAGGACACTGATTATACGCTCCCATCAGACGCGCGTGCTGTGTAAGACGTACATCGTCAAGGGGACCCATGAACTAACATCCTCCGCCGTCCTCTGCCTCTGTCTCTCTCCTTCAGGCTCGGTGTCTCTCAGTGTGTTCCTGGTGTCTGTGGCGTTCGTCGTATGTGCCGTTTGGCTGGTAGCTCTGTGTGGCGTCTGCGCTTGGTGTCAGCGTAAACTGGTAAGTGACAGAGGCCAAGTGAGCATGTTTCAACCGCCGGATTTCAAAATGGACGTTGACGGACACCAAATTATATGACGGGACAGTTCCAAACACTGAACACCGTCTGTACAGAGAAGTATCTGCTCAGCAGCCATGGGTCTTACTGTGTTTTTCCACAGATAATTGGACTACTGCATTAGCACTTTAACAATACATGATTAAAATCATCTCATGAGTTTTTCCACTCTCCAGTAGTTCACATGTGGCTGTCAAGGGTGTCCCAAGTTGAAATACTGGCTCTTAATCATGATTCTACTTGTTTTATCTAAATTGTGTACTCATTTGTCCAACAACACCTTATTTGTGACTGAGCACTTTACACAGCCTTTTTTCGGAAACCGTATCTTGCAATTATGAGAAGACAGAGTTGGGGTCGATCTACGTTCCTACCCCCACCTAATGGTCATGAACTATGGACCGTGACAGATCTCGCATACAAGCGGCCGAAATGAGTTTCCTACGTATCTCCCTTAGAGATAGAGGACAGAGGTTGAGGTGGCTCGGGCATCTGTATCGGATGCCCCCTGGATGCCTGTTCCAGGCGTACCCCCCAAGGCGTTCCCAGGCCAGCCGAGTGACATAGTCACTCCAGCGTGTCCTGGGTCTTCCCTGGGGTCCTCCCAGAGGAGCTGGAGGAGGTGTCTGGGGAGAGGGAAGTGTGGGCGTCCCATCTCAGGCTGCTGCCCCCTCGACCCAGTCCCAGATAAGCAGCAGAAGATGGGTGGACGGATGCAGAGTTGGGGCCATATTTGAGAGGGGAGATACAGATAGAAACAGACAGCAAGAGAGAGAGACAGGAAAAGAAAAGAAAACGAGGCAACGACAACAAATGGAAGCATCAGCAGAACCTGCAAAAGATTGGGGAGAAACTACAGCAACAAACACAGGGAGACAGAAAGGAGACACAAACAGACGACAACAACTAATGGGGGAGAAAGAGGAGAGGAGACACCGACAGACAACCACCATAACAACAAGGATCACAGTTCATGGAGCACAGTGTTAGGATGATTAGAAAATATAAACTACAGCAATGTCACACATTTACATGTGATGTAACAAAACCCATGTGTGTATCTAAGTGTGTCTGTATGTGAACGTTGTCACCCGGATGAAGGGAATCGGAATAGAGGGAGTTCACAACAGTGGTACTGCAACCGGATGGGAGACGCGTGTGCAGGGACCGTGTGTTATACACAACACCGGAACGAAACATATTCATTAAATTCATTCTTTCACATTGCAGCAGCGTCACAATCACGTTACACTTCAGATTGGTCAATTTAACCACAATTACAACGTTAGATTTATGGATGTTTGTTTTCTCAAATAAAAAAATCATCAAAAATGTCCAAACCAAGTAATGTGGTACTCCCAACATCTCACAGTTTCAATCTGTTGTAATTATAAAATAAGTGTCTTTCAGCACTAACTTCAGTCTAATTCAAATAATCAGTTTACCAAGAAGAAAAGAAATGTGATCGTGACACCAGCCGATGTAAACTGAGCGTCTGTATGCTGATGACACACCTCTCTCAGCGTTGTATTATCTGATCCTGGATCTGACTGGTGAGGGGACACATGTTGTCTTCTTTGTTCTGTGACCTTGAGCTGAGTGAATACTCCTCCAGGAAGCTGCTGCTGTTCAATAGGAGGCGCAGGAGCCAGAAAGAGGCCGTATATACAGTATGTGGCCATGACAGCAAACACGATTTGAAACCTTTGTGCGTCCTGTAAACATGGCTTTGTGCGCTCTAAGCTTTGTGCACCATGGCTGCCTGCCTCCAGCCTCCAGCCCGGGCTAATGATTCATATGCTAATCAGCAATCACTGTGAGCCACTGACGCTGCTGGAGCAACTGTGATTCTTCTCATACATTTTGATCTTCTGGCATTTCCGTCTCGTTTCCCTCTTGTCACAACAACCTCATCCCGTTCCTGAGATACTGTGGCTCTTCCACTGATAAAACACACACAGACTTGGTTTTAAGCGTCCGATCCTTCGGAGCGCCTGGACAAAGACAAATATTTGCAATATCTTACTCAACTCATCAGGTATGTAAAGTGCTGTTTCCACGGTCACAGATAAACCTCCCCACAGACTCTGTACTTTTACACAGCAGCCCAGAGGACACACAACAGACGCAGCCAAAGACACAAATAACCCGGCGTACCTCTAGTTTGGTCCTGTGCCCGAGGGTGAGGAGCTGTCTCCAGACTTTACAGGGACCTCCTCCCGATTAGCTGCCAAGATGTTTGTGTTTGTGTCGTCTCTCTTTCTTTATAAATCTCCCTGTGAGGGCTGTAGTTTGCAAAGGTTTCGTTTAATATCGTCTTATTTCTCACGTCTTTGTCTCCTTCTACTTTTGAGCTACGCACACGCACACACACACACTTCTCCAACCAGACACATTCATGGACAGTGGTCATAGTTACATGAAACAGTGTTACATAATCCCAGAAGAAACATAACTGTTACGTTACAGACCAATGTTCAATTAAATCACTTAAATTAAATTACTGATGAATATATGAATGAATATATTCAGGATTACATCATACATCAAAACACACACACACACACACACACCGCAGCACCCGGTCACTTTCTTTCTTTCTGGCAGAGGATATTTCCTGAGTGCGAACACTAAATAATGTCAATACATTTTAGTTTTACCATCTATTTCATTTTTGTCTTGTTTCATTCTGTTGCCTTTTCTGTTTTTTACGTGTTTGATGTTATTTGTTATATGTGAATTATTCCGAACCCTTCTATCCTTCTGTCCACAGGAAGTTGCACCGTGTACAATGAAAACCGAGGATCTGTCCATGTTTCAAAATGTCGTGAGGGTTTGGGGTTTTTTTTAATCATGCATTAGTATGTGAATGAATTTTAATGACGTCAATTGATGTGTTTTGTGACTTCTGAAGTACTTTAACATGTACATGTATAGTTATAAACAGGGGGCTCGTAATTGGAACCAGTTATATTTCCAAAGTAACTTTCACAGCGTTTTTCGTTGGTCCTAAAAGTTTTCCCCATCGTTTGCATCGTTGGTGTAAAATGAAACATAACCGGTTATAAGGTTATTTGACAACGACACACCCACATTTCAAACTGTAACTTTATCGCAGAAACAACCAGTGGGTCGTTTTTCTTGTTTTTATTGACAGTTTTTATCTTTGGTGTTTGTCCTTCTTCTAACCAGAGTCTGTGTTCTGTGGAAGTTTAATAAACCCCTGCAGGTGAAAACAATCACTTCCAGAAATGAGAAGATTACAAGTTCAGCTCCAAGGATTCACCTGATTATTGTCAGCATCAGTTCATCTTCCTTGATGAATGAAGCAGACAATTGAAAATTTGCTGAAAATAAAATGTGAGAAAAAACAGTGTTGACAAGATTTTCAAGCAACTTTTATCTACTTGTTTTCATGTGCATTTTAAAATTGAGAATATGAATGAATATGTATGCAGCACATATACAGTACTTACTATACTACGTACTAAGTATGTTCACAACAAACAACAATGGGAACTGGTGGAATAAATCCATCGATGGCCGTTAATGAGCATCTGCTCCACTGATAAACTGAAAGCATCAGATGTGTCTGTACTGTACAACAATGTTCTACAAATCTCTCCTCATCTGCAACGTCTTTGTTACCAAATAACGTCAAAGCAACAAACCCCCATTTTGCTTTTGTGAACATGTATAACTACGGGCGACACGGTGGCCCAGTGGTTAGCACTGGTGCCTCATAGCAAGAAAGTCCCAAGTTCTTTTTTATTTTTGTTTTTTTTTACAGGAAAACTGGTTTGATGACTGACTGAACAGCTGAGCCAATCACATTTCAGTAGAAACATGGATCTGTTCAAATTAGGAGGGGCTGTGAGGGCGGGCTGTGGGGCGGGCTGCTGCGGTTCCAGGTTCCAGGTTGTGATATAATTTAAAGCACAGCAGCACTGAGATGAAACGGACAGGCAGGAGGAGAAGGCGCTGCTGGCTGATGTGTGACAACCATGATGACAGCCGAGTTGAGCACGACACTGCAGTGGAAACTGTCTCCACAGTCCAATTAATCTCATGTGGCATTCCTAACTTCCTCTGCCGCACAGTCCCAACACGCTGATTCTGTTTTCTTTCCGACTCCCTCCTCCTCTCCATCTTCACCCTCTGCTGCTCCTGTTTTCTCTCAATCTTCTTTGTGTTTCTCACGTCCTCCCACACTCTCCTCTCCACCCACTTCCAGACTCGTGAAGATTTCATGATGCTCTTTAATGTTTAAAGCTGCATTCCACAGCATATTCCTGAGACATCCACCCTCTCTCAGCCGAATCAGAATCTCTCCAGTGAGAATGCCTTGTTTGTTTACAGTGTCACAGCTCATTCTGAGTGTCAATGAGCTTTTTTTCTCTCTCTCTCTTGCTCACGTGTGCCACGGTGAATAATGGAAGCAGCAGAGATGGATGTTGTACAACACATACCCACAGTACATACAGGACACTCACTGATTCATTCACAAACATCCACTGCAGGGTACGTCTGAGGCCTCCAGTTAAAAATCCTTTGTCACTCAGTGTGATCGTTATTTATTTAGCACTTTTCATGCATGTTCAAAGATGAAACACAAAGTGCTGGACACACACACACACACACACACACACCAATATTCAACCCTACAAAGTGTGTGTCCTTCACCTCCAGACACAAAACCTGACTTGTCTGATGGAGCAAACATCTATTGTCTATCGAGGAACTGACGAAACGTGAGGAAACACCAGAGACCGCCTTGTGAACATATTCAGATACAGTGAGATGAAGTTGAATTTATTTATCCACGTTTATATGACTTGTGTCTGTGCTTGGTACCATGAGCACACACACACACACACATTACTAATACTGAATATTAATGGAACACAGATGCATTAACCAAACGTGCGTTCCACACCCAGCTGCAGCGTGACAACAAACCCTTTGGTAACAAATAATGCTGCTCTGTGTTTACGAGTCATTGAAATGGACCCAAGTGCTGTCACAGCAGTAATAACACCAGTAAGTTGGATCGAATTTCAGGTCAACGACTCAAAAACCGACTTCAGACAGACAACTGGAACACGCGGTGGGTTCAGGAAGCAGCCCTGCTGATCGCTGACAGACATGTCAGGGCCCAGGACAAGAGGAGGACTGAGGGCCCAGGTCTAAAACCTAAAAATAGCTCCGGATAGAGGCTCAAGAGGAACCGTCAGTTTGCCTCCTGTGGCGGTGTCGTCGCTTCTATTATTTCTAATCACTTCCTGTTGCGCAGCCGTAATAAAATCGGCCATGACAGCTCCTGTGCTTACATTTGGAGATATCTGCTTAACCTGAGCCGTTCTCCTATAATACCACCATCATCTGCTAACTGCCTTCTTCAACAGGAACACACACTCCTGTTCAAAGGTTTGGGCTCACCCAGGCAATTTCATGACCATGTCACTTTCCGAGCTTCTCTATTCAACACTTTTCAGCTGTGCTTGGGGTTTTCTGATCATCAGTTAGTCCACGATGTTCCATTAAACATCAGCCGTGAACAGCTGGAACAGTCATAGACTGAATATCTGAATCATTTCATGTTTGTTCATCTTCACTGAACAAAACACAAGTTTTCTTTCACAAATGACAGACTTTTGTCACTGGCCCCAAACATTTGACCAGCAGTGTGTGTGCGTGTGTGTGTGTGTGTGTGTGTGTGTGTGTGTGTGTGTGTGTGTGTGTGTGTGTGTGTGTGTGTGTGTGTGAATTCCACAG
>CAAKHB010000111.1:9901-20092 GCA_901007665.1 Aeoliscus strigatus | reverse complement strand
GTCGCTCTCCATCCTCTCATCCATCTCTGTCTGTTTGCAGGGGAAGAGGAATAAGCCCGGCGTGGAGGCTGCCAGCTCTCCAGAATCTGTGAGAGGTCGAGGGGAAAACAAAGCCATCAAGTAGGTGTCAGGCAGAGAGCAGATGGAGCCGTATGGAAATGATCTATGCTGTGGTGATGGTATCACATTTTAATAACAATTTCTGATTGAAAAGCTAATCTCTTAGCGCGCGTTCCGACTAAACCCACTCAGCCATCATTTATACTTCTCTTTTATCAAACCTTTCTCCGCAAATGAAATAAGTGAATGGAGAGCGTATACAGCCATACACATGAGACATCTATATATACACACGTACAGTGTGTGTGTGTGTGTGTGTAAAAAACAAGTTATGTAATATGACATGTCCTCTTTCACATTTTTCATTATGTGTTGTTGTAGCTGCTGCTGCATCTTTGATAAACATCTGTTTACTCACGACAAAGAAGAACGTGGGATAACCAGCTTGTTCCTGTCACACTGATTCTGTGTTTGTTTCTCTTACCTCTCCCTCCCTCTCTCCCTCCCTCTCTCTCTTTCTCCAGTCACAATGATTTAGACAGAGACTTTTGGAACAACAACGACAGCAGCAACGTCCAGCAGAGGTGGAGCTCCTACCCCCCGAAGGAGTTTCTCTTGAACATGTCTCCCTACGCCCCCTACGGAGACCCTCGCCTCACCCCCAAGTGAGTCTCACACGTGGCTGGCGAGGGACTGAAACTGGGCTTTGAAATTGGACGTTGTCCAAATTCTAGCTGCTTTCTGTATCAGCTGGTGTGTGTGTGAGCCGCCGGGGGCAGGAAGGTCGTGTGAAGCTGGTGTTTTGCATTCTGCCGCGTCCACAGCGAGCTGGTGTTTAGTATGCACCGCTGGCCATGTGGCACCTGATAGAGACGTGCAGCCCCATCCCTCCACATCACCTTGAGATCCCTCAACCTGCCTGAACACATTCAGGAATGAATCAAATGGTCTGAGATGTTTCGTGCATATTTTACTTCTTATATTGATTTGTTTTGGTTTTTATGGGGGGGGTGTTCCCCCACTAATTCATATTTTATGATGTTTATGATGATCATGTTTTATTTTGCTGGTGCAGCATACAAATGGAAAGCTATGCACACCTCATTAGACCCTCTTTACCTCTCACCTGCAGCTCAGGAAGCGTTACCATGACGACGTACAGCCCTCACAAAGCCAATCTTACTGAAATCTAAACGTAGACATGATGTGACTTACTTTCTCCATGAGACATTTGTTGTTTTTAACTTCCTTTTCTTTCAGCCACCCCCCTCCCCCCAGTCCTCTCGTTCGCGTTCAGCTCCTCTGTTGTCACAGCTCACACTCACACTGTGGTTGGAAGCGCGTCGAGGCCGCTCACTACCGCGATCAGGTGGCTGACGTCTGTTGTTCATTCAGTCATCTAGAGGCATTCATGAGCCTGCTCAGGTTCTTAGTCTTTGCCAGATACTGCAGTGTGAGTGTCATGTGACCAGGCTGACGATGAAGTACCTCAGAAACGTGCGTGTGCCGTGTTTCATCCATGTAAGAGCGGTGGTCCTGTGCTGCCGTGTGGCACAGGACAGGAAAAAAATTCTCCAGAAAATGTACAATAAACATGTTTAACTTACATATATTACTTACGTATTCGAATTAAAACGTCTCACATGACCTCGACTGCTCCTTAAAAATAACATTGTAATTCAACATCACTTCATTGGCATTCGACTCTTGTTCAGAGGAGGAAGTTAGAAGAACTGTCAGTGCATGTCCAGCGGACAGTGTGTTTGTGTGTGGGGGGCTGGATTGGGTCGACCTGACTGCGGTGATAATACTTTTGCTCTCCGGGTCTGTGCGTCTGTGCGTCTGTCCGTCTTTTGTTTGTCCGTTTCTCTTGTCTTTCTGTTCTCTCGGCCCTTCCTCTCTTGTTATTTGTCTCAAATCCACCACCCCCCGTCACCCCCACTCCCAGTGGGGCTGTGGATAAGAGCGGGCAGGGCGGAGCTGGACCCTCACCGGGGGCCAGTGACAGTGGGGGCGGTGCTTGTTCTGGGGCTGGGGCAGGGCCCAGTCGCAGTGACAGCGTTCGGAGCATGGTGATGGGGGGCAGCAAGACTGGGCGGTGGCAGATGCTCCAGAGCCACATGCATGCAGGAGGCCTGCGGTTTAGCAAGTGAGTGCCGCATGGTGACAGTGGGCATGCATGAGGGGGAGCATGGTGCACAGTCAAGGCGAGTTTCATCACTGACGTGGTCGCATGAACTCCAAAGTACGGACCAAAGATTCCAGACGCGCATCCAGTCCAGTTCACACTGGGGTGCCGACCTAAAACTAGTGTGGTTTCCACAGCAACAGGAGTGTTGCGACGTGCCGTAAACCGGAACCACACAACAAACCCACCATAGAAATCTTCTTATCCGTGATTTTCTGCAGCACGCGCTCGTGGTTCTGTTAGCGTAGTACTTCAGACTGCTGCTGTGAGGACAACGGTTGGGACTCCAAAAAAAATGTATCCCAATGTCGTCGTCGGTCCAAAAGTTAGCCGTGTTGGTCAGAACCTTACAACCAGTAGCTGACACTGGAATCTTTGCTCCGGACCGGACTTCAAACACGTCACCAGGACCTGATGAGGGAATAGTTCTACAGATCAGCTGATCTATTCACAGTAACTGAGTCCTGAACGAACAACAGTGATGAATATGATTAGAATGTTGTGAAACACAGATTTATAATCTAGTATCTGTAACAGAACATCACCTGTGTTTATTTACTGGTTCTTGTCCAAATGGCAGCTGGGACAAAGCACAAACACCCTCGTTACGTCAGCTGCCAGCTCTTTGTCACGCCGCTCCTCTGGAGGCTCCAATTAAAGAGACCTGTGACAGTTTCAAGACTTTCACACAAAGCAGACGCTCACAGAAATAGCTGGTGTTCTCATCTGAAGCGAAGCCTTTTTCCAGCGTGCAGAAACAACAAGAGAGCAATCTGCTTTGACTGTTTACACAAACGAAGCCCGTGGCTGCGGCGCCGTGGCCGCAGCTTAGATTTAACCACTTTCCACTGTTTATCGAGCTCTGCAAACTGCTGAGGGTGGATCGTTTCCACGTTTGTTAGATCAGCAAACATGTTTCTCGGTTTCTGCTAGAGACAACTAATATTTGACATTAGTGTGCTGGAAGGATTCAACACCAACACCATTGTTTCAAATAGGACTTTGGCACAACAGAATGAAATGAAATTCAATGGAATACAACTTTCACTACATGGCCGTTGAAAACACCTTGACTAGCAACTGGTCTCAAAAGAAACAGTGATAAATATCATCTTTATGAGAATAGAGTGACACTTCTCCAGCTATCTGATGTCTTTAGAGGAAACAGTTGATCACAGCTCTTCTCAGAACCACGTGGGCCTGTTACAATTCACATCCTTGGGGTGACGTTGGCACCAGAAAACAAACTGAGTTCAACCAAAATGTGACGTTTTCAGACTAAAATAAAATAGAATATGACTTGAGTGATGTTCTTTGTATGGAAATGACCCAGAAAAACTAACAGCACATTGAGTACAGTAATGAAAACACTGTTTCCATTATTGACAGTTGGAATACAGAAGAGCCTCCTGTCGCTCCAAAATAAAAACTGGTAATTCAGTGTTAATTCAATGTTAGTAAATTCACCCAATTCTGGTATTTTCTTGTTGATTTCACTGTGCTCATGAAACAGACCTTCACTGAGTTCATAGATGAAATGAGATCAAGCTGCAGATCGTTGCTCCGTGGATTATTTGATCCTTTCTGTGTAGTTTTCATCTGTGTCACGTTCATTTTCTTCCCCGGAGTTGCTTTCTATTTCTGTGCTCTCTGCATTTCCCTCCTCACTTTGCCTCTTATTTCTCATTCTGTCTCCTTGTTTTTTCACCCTCCTCAATTTTTTTTAATTACTGAAATCATTCAAGGTTTAAAGTCGTCTTAATTGACTTTCAAGCAAGAAGAAATGTGAACGTAACTCTCTCAGTGGATAGGGGCACACAGCAGATAAAGACAATGACGGCTCTCGGTACGTACGACACCTGGGAGCACACATGGAGGCTGCAGCTGAGGCGCCCGCTGCGACGGATTGTGGCAGAATATTTCAACTGAATGAATAAATCCAATGTCAAATTAATGACCCGGAACAGATTGCACAAATGTATTAGCACACAGGCTGGTTCCCAGATGCCTGGCCCAATGCCACCATGGGTCCAGTCACTTGTAGTGATTTACCACGTTGTCAGTTATCATGACATGTTTGCTGGGGCCAGAAATTACATGCAGCACGGAGCATGTGATGTGTCACTGGACCGTTGTCTCCAGGCGTCCCGGTTCCCGGCTGCAGCTGT
This sequence comes from Aeoliscus strigatus, assembly GCA_901007665.1. Taxonomy (NCBI): domain Eukaryota; kingdom Metazoa; phylum Chordata; class Actinopteri; order Syngnathiformes; family Centriscidae; genus Aeoliscus; species Aeoliscus strigatus. Next base: position 15,676 of record CAAKHB010000111.1, on the reverse strand, counting down.
CCACGTCATACATCCAATGGCCAAAACTTTAATATCTGAAAATTCCCTCCTAACTGTTAATGCACGTCGCCCCAATCATTTAATTTCATTTAAAAGGATCTCTAATCTCTAATTTCCCGACACATTTAAACATCTTACAAACTATATACAGAAAAAAACATATACAGGTGCATCTAAAATAAAATTAGAATATCATGGAAAACTTAATTAAAGTAAACAAAGTAAAGCAAAAACTCGAAATATTACAATATCGTATGTCAGGTTTGAGTAAACGGTTTAAATACCGTACATTTCAAATCTGAATTACCGGATTCTTAATTAGTTCAGTTTATGTTTAATGATTGTAAAATATATAAAAGTTTCACTGTTTGAAGTCAGTTACTAGAAAAATATTTTATACTTTTGAAAAGCACAGTTCACAATAGAACCTTACTTTTTGGAATTTTACTTTTATTTCCCCAGTCAGCTGATAGCTCTATCAAATACTTTGAAGTCGTTGTTGCTATGGCAACAACAACAGAATATGTAGAGAAAATCCCAAACGCTGCTTTTTTGAAGTCGTGAACAAAATGACCCTTGACCCTTACATGATCCTTACATGTTTACAAAAATAACCGTCAAGTTGTGATATTTTCTTGTATAAACCTCGTTAATATGCTATTTTGGTCCAAGAATCAAAGGATTTGTTCAAGCAGTCGCTCTCACTCATGACTCAACCGGGAGAGTCTCGTCCAGGCTGCTGACTAACGTGCACAGTATCAACGAGACATTTATTTCAATGGCTGTCAATAGATACTTCCTGGTCCAAACAACTACTCAACAGAAAAAACGTCCAAAAAAATCAACACAAGTAAATACACCCCCTCTTCAAAGTGTGTCCTCTGGGAGGACCTAACACAAAACGCCATGTGTGTGTACGGGTCAGACCTCCTCCTCCTCCTCCTCCTCAGTCTCCTGGCTCGCTTACGCCTGCGTTAACACCAGAGAACTCCCAGGTCCAGGCAGTAAATCCTCCTGCTCAGCATTCGATCCAGACTGAGGTGTTAGCGTGAGCTCCTAGTCATCAGGCGTCAGTGATTGAGGGCAGGATAAAAGGTGACGCGCCATTATACGATTGTAATAGTTGCAGAGCAGTAATTAGAGAGATGACTTCTACAACAGTGACCGGAGATGGAGTGGCGATAGATTGACGTGGAGGGCCTGGAGACCAAAAGATAGATGGACAGAGGAGGGGGAGATAAGGTGAGAGGACGAGTGGGAGGAGTCAACGCAGCAACGGGGAACGCAAACACACACAGGTCAAGCTTCATTAGGGAGCGAGGGAACGTAACGGCTAGGACTGAATGAACGCCCACGTGGATGCCGTCTACACGTCCCCCACAGTTGGAGACATTCACTACCTGTCCACTTATCTCCTCCTTTCCTCCTGATTCTTTCTCCCCCTTGATATTCATTCCGAACACGGCTTGCCCACATCTCACCGTCGCCGCTCTCTGGATGAAACATTCTCCACGTTTCATCTCTCTCCACCTCCTTTTTTTCTGTCACCGTGACAATCAGTGTCTGCGTCATGTCCGACTGTCTGCTCTGTGTTTGATCTCTCCTTCCATCTCTAACTGACAATTCTTGTTCCACCCCCCCGACTCTCCTCTGCTCAGTTTCGGGGACGCCTCCCTCTCTTCTGCCTCCACCCTGGAGCACATCCCCTCCTCGGCTGTGGCCCGTCCCCGGCCCCTGGTCCGGCAGCAGAGCCTCCAACAGCCCCTCACTCACCAGCCCCCTCCGGGTCCTAACGACCCCCCTGTCACGTCTCAAAGCCTGGGCCAACTGCACACAGGCCCAGGCGGAGGGGGCCACCGTGGGGGCCCACGCGGGGTCCGGGGGAGTCCGGCTGGAGCGTCCCGGTACAGGGGGGCAGGAGCAGGCCGATCGCGGTCGAATCCAGGGAGCTGGGATCACATGATGGAACAGATCCGGAACAGAGGGCTGGACATGAAGTCGTTCCTGTGAGTGTTCATGAAAACACATCGAAACAAAGGATACGGGACCTTTTCTGTCTGGGTGGGACCGTTTTCAACATGTGTAGGTGCTGAAATGACTCCTAGGGACCAAAGGATTGTCATGAGTGCAGCACTGAACACCACCAACAACAACCACGTTGTCACATAGTTCTAAATGGACACACACATTCTGACATGCATGCATCTAGATTTCATCCCATACACACAACGTGCTGCACGTGACGTCACGTCGGGGCTATAGAATGTTCACCTGAGTCTGATATAACTACCACACACACACACACACACTTTTGTTTTAGACAAGAACGCAGCAGCGACCAGTGATACCAAAGCTATTTGAATCAGAAACGTTCCATGAACCAACATCAGAGAGATGTGTTGTCAGTGAAGAATGATGGTCGACAGTCAGGCATTCCTCTACTTTAGATTTATGTACGTTCTCCTGTTGCAACTGCTGAATTCTCTGCTCGGAGCAGTAATATAACTGATATAACATCAGGATCTGTTGATGCACCAGTTCCACTCATTTTGGTCAACATGAGTCATTTTAACCACAACGCATGAAGAGTTGGGGTAGAAAAGATGTGTAATTCTCCTTTCACCTTGACATAAAAGCAGGATGATGGTTTTATATTTTTTCAAACATCATGTGAATGTCGAACTGCCTCGGCCGCTGAGATAAGATAAGATAAGATAAGATAAGATAAACCTTTATCAGTCTCACAGTGGACAGATCCTGGAGAAATGTCCTGCTCCTCTGCTTGACTTGAATGACAGATTACAGATGATCTACTCTCGGAGGCGGCGTCACGTCAGCCCCCCCCCGGCCCACCCCCCGACCATGAAAACAGACACACATCCACGCACGCAGCTCTGTGCTCCTGTGTTGTATTGTGTTTTTTTCTTCCTGTTAACAGTGTCTTCAGGCCAGTGACCTCCCTGCCTACGTGAATCATCATTTAAATAACGCCGGGCACGTGTACACGGAGGTGGCATCTCCCTTTGTCTCGGTTCGCATGAATCTCACGGGAGCAAATGCGAGCGTGTTTGACCCTGAGGGAGAAACAGAGTGTGTGTGTGTGTGTGTGTGTGTGCACACAATGCTGCAGTTTGACCTATCGCATGAAATCAGAACTGTCAGGCCAGCTTTCATTGGTAATGATTTCAGCGCCCTCCACTTGGAGTGCACGTGTCTTTTTCGGTCATCCATACAAATCCATTCACCTTATCGATGAGCTTCATGTTGTTACTGTTTACAACTCCCCAGTGGGCCGCTGTCTCTCAAGCGCTAATGTGTTCCTCCTGGTGTCGATACCGCTTCAACAAATAGCCTCCTGTCGAAAGTGCAAGCAGGTCTGGGAAATCAAACCGAGGAAGGAGAGGGAGGGGAATTCTGGTGAGGAGTTGCAGGAATAGAAATATGGGAGAGGCTACGCAAACATCCAGTTTGTTTTTTTTTGTTTTTTTTTTGTTTATTTCACATTAGCCACACACTCAGGCTGCAGGCTGGAAACGGTGGTCGGAGAAGAGGTGTGTCTGGATGAGTTGTCCTTGGATCTCCATGTAACAGGTCGTGGAGAGTGGAGAGAGGAGCCGGAGGAGCGTCTGTGCCCGCGTGCGCGTCCGTTCTGTTGTGTGACTGTGAATCACCAAGGTTGGTCGTGAGCACACGAGTGCTGCTAGTGTCACTCCGGGATTAGACAGTTCAGCATCGGTCAGGAAAGAAAGTGAGCGAGAAGAGGGAGAGAACCCACTGCTGCTTTTCATTCTGGACACCTCTGTCTTCATGGTTTACTTCTCCTTTCATTTATTGTCCTGCTTTCCTGAGGGGTTTTGCTTCTTCTTCTTTTGTTGTTATTGTTTTTACATCTGTCCTTTTGCAAATTAATACCTAGAACCTTTCTAGCAATGATGCACGTTTAAATCGACCGTATTTATACGGATACTCTGATATGTACAGTTGCTTAAGAAACACTTTGATGCCCACTTAAGGGGTTTTTGTACTACGTGTGTCGTCGTACTAACTGACTGATAACTCACAACGGAGCGAAGAGGCTCCGTCCCAGATCACTGGGGTGTCAAACTATTTCATCCAGTGGTCTCGTTTATACAATGTGTGAAAAGAAAAAAACAGAATGTGGCTTCATGGGGACTCAAAGGTGAAAGACAAAAACTCATCGACGGATGAAACGGTGTGAAGGTGACAACGTTGGATAAATCGGGTGTCGGGCTGTGATAAGACTAGAAGAATATGACTCTAAACCTGTGTTTTTATCCACTGTGTATTAATATAAATGAAGAAAGTCAAAAAGAAGAAAGACAGAAATGTGACCAACTGATTTCAGGTGAAAACCAGATGACAGAGGACAGAGAAGGTTCTCAGTCGCTCACGATAAAACCTCAGCAAGAAGACAAATACAAAATATTCACCAACAAACAACCGTAACCAACTAACCAGAGGCGTGGAACCGGCACGGCACCCACGTGTGTTTGTCAAACACCTCGGCCAATCCCAGTGTCTGTTACTGGGGACACGTTCCATAAACATTCCCAGTGTTTGTACCAACAGCTGAACAACCACAGGCTGTCGGACGTGTTTGTGTACTTTGTCTTTGTGTTTTCCTTGGCTGCGTGGCTGTTTATTTTTGTTTTGTTTGTTGGTGCATATGCGTGATGTCTCGTGTGTCCAGTGAGGGGAAGATGGTGGTTCTGTCTCTGGCGATCGGCCTGGCTGAACAAGACGACTTCGCCAACCTCCCAGACCTACAGGAAGCACCAGCAAGCATAGAAAACGAAACCACACCAGAAAAAAGGTAATTTTAGAGTGAAAGTGGTTTGAGAGAGTTGTCACAGGACAATGGGAAGGTATTTTATGATGTAATTATGTGTCAAGTACTGTCGGACCATTGATTAATGCTGAGTTGATACTCAGGTGCACAGCAGAGGATGAAGAGGAAATACTTCATATTCATTTATTCACTTTTGGAGATCATTGTGAATTATAACAGAACTAACTTGCTTCAAGTGAAAAAAGGTGTAATAATAGTATTATTCATTTTCTACTGACAATCCATCTATTCATATCAATTTCCACTATTTCTGTGATTATTGAAAAACCTGCTGACACATCACACTCCCAGTGTTCTTTTCTTTTTGCTCTTTTGCGTAACATTTTACGTTTTTTCCCCCCAACATCACTGCTTTCTTGATTCAAACTCATATTTTAGGCCTTTTTTTCGCTTTTCATCTCGACAGACGCGTGTTGTCTGCAGCTTTTCACTGCCGGTTCACTGGCCCATGACAAGGACGCCGTTGTTATGCAGAAGTAGGAAGGTTCCACCAGCTCCAGCCTCTCGTGTCCCGGTGACCGTGCGGCGTGCAGAGACGAGCACATGGTCTTACGGTGTGTTTACGTCAGCCTTGTTGGGTCGGGCTGAACTCAGGGTCGGTGTGAACGTACTGAACCAGCTGCTCCTTCGCTGCTCCTTCCTCTTGTCATGACTCAGCATTACCCTGCACGAACACAAACGGATGTCAGGAGACAGTCAAGGTCCAATCTCATCACAGCCATCACAGACATCTGTTCCGATAAGATCAACCAGTGTCTTTCCCAGAACGTCTTTGTTATGATATTATGCGCATGCTGCCTACCTTGGTACAGACGATCCATAAGTCTGCTCGTATGCTCTGTCCATCATGACGATAGCGGTGGTGGTGGCGGGGCGGGGGGGGGTGGGGGGGGGGGGGGGGGTGG
>CAAKHB010000103.1:77510-88266 GCA_901007665.1 Aeoliscus strigatus | reverse complement strand
TCTGCAAAGATCTGAACCCTGAACACAACCACTGTTTTACCCTTCTGTACTGGACTGTCTGCAGGATGCAGCTGCAGGACACAGTAGTCTGAGGACATTAATGGGGGGACTCCAGTATAATAGACCCCCTCCACACACACACACACATCACCACCCCCTTTGATTCTGCCCACATAATCAGATTAAAGACAAACTGGCATTCTGGATTTATAGCGTCTCAGCGCGTGTGTGTGTGTGGGCTGGTTTGGTGCATTGGTTGTATTGTTTATGTCTGTTTTTTTTAATTTATGACTTCAGAGTGTGAGTGTGTGCTGAGTGTGCCGTCTGTGCATCACACACACACATCTGATTGGTCATACTGTGAGTCAGATACACAAGAGGGACAGTGTGTGTGTGTGTGAGAGAGAGGCAGAGCCACCGTCAGCAGCGTAGTCCCCTCAGGGGTGTCGATGTTCTCATGTGAGCGGCTGGTGATGACACTAATTATACCAGCATAACCAGCATCATATTTTGAATAAGATGATCTTCCTTCTCACTTAGAGCAAAGCTTTGATTAAAAACAACAATGATTTATTTCCATTCGTTCAAGTCTTCATGTAAAGGAAGCGATTGACTCCAGAGTGTAGGAGAATATGACAAAACCAAACCACAACAGGGATGTAACTCTCTGTTGTTCCCCTCAGCAAACAACAACAGGTCTAGCTGTGCTGCCCTGAAATGCCACTTTAAATATTCTGCTGAACAGATTGAGGTGAACTAGATTCTGGTTCCTAATCTGATTTTGGTGGGATATGCAGTCAAGGTTTATTCCCTGAGCTCAGAGAATGCGTTTGTTATTTGGTGTTTGTCCTGTGAGAGATTTCGCCACAGACGAGAAAAACTGGACTTATCCAGGTTCCCTTCTTTTTTAATAAAGTATTATATTGTTTGTGCAGATCCAAGTCACTCGCAGCAGACTGTCGGACTAGAACTGGTTATTTGTGTTTCTCAGACCCACTGGTTCTGAAGCGTATCTTTGTTGCTGTGCATTCAGAACTGAATCAACATCGACTGTCCTTGTTTTTACACAAACCTTCTGGTCAAGGAAAGGCACCATCACCCTGAACGCTGCCATGTTGGATTTAATTAAGCCGTAATTCTGGAAGTGAAGACTGAAGTGGATTGAACTGAGTGAACTTAGAAACGGGAACAGCTGGATAAATCTGAGGCGCGGTTCATTACACTGCATCCAGTCGGCCGCCGACAGGTTACACAAAACATGTGTCAGTGCACAAATTATGCAGATTCTCATTGACAGACGTTCCAGATCGGCCTTTTGATTTTGAATCCAGAACACTGGAATGTTCTGTCAGTGTGGCACTCCACTCCACTTAATCCTGCAGGTCGGGGTTCATGACACCATTGTTAGCATCAGGTAGAAGGGTCGTGGGCTTATCCATCCTCGTGTCTGGCCATCAGTGACAGACGTCGTAAAACCTTCGACAGCGCTGCAAGGACTCCACACCCAGCCCACCCTCCGATGGACACATAGCGGGATGGTATTTGAGACCCTGTCAGCGTCCTCTAACCTGGGTTGGGCTGCTGGGTCAGGTCAAGGAATATGGCCTGTTGCCTTGATCGCTCTTTTACACCCCTTCCCAGATGAAGCCACATTCACAGCAGAATTCCTAGGTTGAGTTATGCCTTTGTGATGATGATGAAGCTCAGCTATGTGCATTTCTAAACTTGGGAATCGGTTCCCTTTACAGCAGCAGCTGCTACACTGTAAAGCCACATGAGTAACCTTTCCATACCCACCGACTCCTTCCAAGTAGAGTGTTGCCTTACAGACAAAATTCCTCTCTCTCTAAAATAATTTGTCAGGCCGGAATTCCAGACGAGGGGATGACCCTGACCCTAAAATTCCCAGTCATGGCCGCCTGTCATCCATGTATTGTAGAGCTGTGGTAGCAAGGCTTTAGGTTTCACGCCATCACCGCTACAACCCCCACACACTTACCCCCCATCCTGAAACATCCCTTCCAGCCTTATGTGCTGTCTAGCTCTTTGAAGCCAAAGTCGTCAGTCGGCATGCTCAGGAAGCATTTCTGTCAAAATGGGTAATGTGAGAAAGGCTTACCTACTCCTGAGGGTGGACTATTTTTTCCTGTGACGGAAGGGTCTTTTCTCCCCAGTTGTCACTTCCTACAGCTGCCACTTAATAGGAAGCCGCCGTCTGAGATCATTGCTCTTCACATTCATGGCCCATTTAGTTAGGGAGGAAGTCGGGAAGTGAGGAAAGGATGTAAGAAAGGAAGGAAGGAACGCTGTGAAAAAAAGGGCTAATGGCTCTTGCGAAAAGTTTACTGTGTGTTGTTGCCTCAAATGGTGGATGCCATTAGGAGTGTTGTGTGTTTAAGAATGAGGAATTAAAAGGGCTGTTTGTTCATGAATAAACAGAGGGAGGTATTATTAAAGCAGCAGTTTATGTGTGCGTCAGCAGAGCTCCAGCAGCTTGGCCACAGTCTGGAAGTAGTTTAATCTGTCTCAAGATCTCTGGGACTAATTTCCAACAACTATTGTCTGACCACACAATAAATAACACAGATAATCCACCTCATAATGACACAGATGCTTAGTATAAGGGGATTAAGGATTTTTCATGATTCACCCACTTTCAAGAGTTTATTAATTTGACCTTTGTGTTTGAACTCAGTCAGCTGCTAGCAACCCCAGCCTCGGCTAGCCGAAAGTCACATGATGAAGAAATGTTTTTATTACTGCATCTGCGGTAGAATACCATTACTACTCATACTCATACACTGTCATACAGCAGAACTAGAGGGATACGCAAATAAAGCAAATTATGAAGTGAGCTGTTAAAAACCCGTAGGCCTACAGCGGAAAACAGAGAGCAGGAGGCTGCGCGGAATTGTCCGGTGATAGCTTGGCTGAGCAGAGCTTAGCAACATGATGAAAACATTTTGTTGACTCTTTTTGTGAACATTGGAAAACTTCAGTTGGCATTATCCCCTCCTTCTTTGCTACGGCGTACAGAGGGCAAGCTAGTTAGCTAGCGTCTCCTGAATTTGTCTTCTGAAGTGACACATGTTTCTCTTGTAATTCAGTTGGGCGACAGTCAGACAGACTTTCTGCCCCATCGGTCAGCTGGCTAGCGTTAATACAGCAATTTAAAACAGAGCTGTTTGTGTGACCGTTTGAGTGCCGTTCCTGTCGTAAGTTAAAAGTGAATAGCATAAATATTTAACTGCAAAACTGTTAGCTGTTCAAGCTACCGAAGGCTAATGAATGTCCATTCCTCCTGGCTGCCTTGTGTTTGCACTACTCGTGACACTATCAGTAACCTGACCTCTGTTTATCATTGAGCTGACCATCACAGGGAGCTCGGCGCTGTGATAACCTCCTGCTGACACCATGCTGTTGACTTTAGCCTGAACCTGCTACACTACAGACAAAAGCCCTCTGGGTTTGAGGTCATTAAGAAGAACGCTTTCATCAACACATAACGCAGCTAAGGAGCTTGTCAGATGATCGATGAGTTTGTGATAATGGACTAACAATTGGTGTTCAATACAGTTGCTTTCACAGAGCCTCCGGCGGTTGTATCTCCTTGTCCCAAAAAGCCCCTTTGATGCAGTGGTTCTGATTATTCCGAATCAGAATCAGAAAAAGCTTTATTGCCAAGTACGGTTTTACACATACGAGGAATTTGCTGTGGTGATATTGGTGCATGCGGTCAATAAACTATTAAAAATAAAGATATAACAATATAAACTATTAACAAGAGCAATATACAGTATAAATATAAAGTACTAAACGATTTTTTGGGATGGGAAGAACAGTCCGGCCAGGAGTGATCAATTTCCCAGAAAACAATGTGCAAATGAAAAATGTGTAATGGATGAAGATGGATGAAGAAGGATTTGCTGTTATGCTGGTTTATTTACGGCTCTCAGAGCAGATGATGTGGAAATGAAATGCTCCGAAGCAGATCAGTCCTGATTGCTGTGGTCTGGGTGGGTGCGAAGAATACACAACGTAACATACTAAAGGTGCGCTGTACACAAAGGACGCACTGCTGATATGAAACAGTGCTCAGTTTAAATTATTTATTCACATAAATCCCATAATATGGTTTCGCCTTATGTGGCTGGACAAAACCCAGGGATGCCGTGTTTCCAGACGGATGCCCCTGCAGCTTGAGAGATGTCTGACCAGACCTCATGAGCGGCGTCTCAAGCAGAATGATTTCTCTCCTCCTTTGTCTGCTCTACGTCTCACTCTACGTCTGCTGCCATGGGTGGTGTGCCGGACATTCTATTCAACTTTCACAATCCAAGAGTCAAGTTAGCTGTAGCCAACCGGATTCTGGTACGTAGCCACGCAGGAGTGCCCTTCCCTCCCAGGCCAAAGGGTTTGACTAAAAACCCATTTCATCGGTCCAGAAGATACAGCTCCGTCGACTGACGTCCAATGTTCGGTCCAACACCCATCCTTCCTGTCCTCCCCACATGTGCAGATGGGTGTGTCTTCTCTGAAATACAGACCATCTTTGGGCACTTGGGGAAATCGCTAATTTGCCTTGTCACCGAGGTGGTGATGAAAGAGGATTTCCCCTGAACACCCATGTCCGTTGCTCAGGATTAGATTTGTCAGTAATGCTTTCTGACATCTCCAGCAGGTGAAGATTTACTTTTAGACCATGTCAATCCTGCACTCCCGCCCAACAAATGTGTACGTTTTGCATGCTGGATATTTGTCCGGGATGCTTATTCAGAGGAAATTGAAGTTTCTGTTTACCACCACGTACCCTGGGACAATAAATGTCTATGGCCTTGACCTTGGCTGCCCTACCTGACAGACACTGGGAGCTGGTAATAAATGTATTTTAAATCCTCTCTCTGCTGAGAAGTCTCGTCTGGCAGCTTCATCACAGCCAACCTGTGATTACTCCTCCCAGATGTTAGCTTTCCTTTTCTGCCCCCTATGATTACTGCACACAGAAGCAGCCTATTATGGGATGGCGTGTGTGTGCGATTCATCTCCCGTTTAACGTTTGAATTTTTTTTTCATATATGTCAGTTAAACCACAGGGGGACGTAACCTGAGGTCCTAAATATAATAAAACGTCGACTCTCGTGATGAGATTAGCACCTCCGTCATGTCAGGTCTAATTGCCAGGACGAACACCCAGCTGGGGTAAAGTACACGTCCTAACTCAACAGCCTAATTAGCTTCTTGATGCTTAGCAGCACAGCATGGCGCAACTCCCAGTCATGACATTCCCATCCGTTCCCAGTCTGTAAGTGTATTAGACATGAATGTGTGTGGTTAGACCTCAGACGGAGGAGGAAAGTTCCATGATTTGATCACTCCGTATCGACTTTATGTCTCCCATCACCATCGCTCTTCGAAAATCCTCCTTGGCTGAGCTGAGGCGATTACGTGAGACTGGAGGGTCTCAGGAGTCCGTGCGAGGTATGACCAAAGGTCAAAGGCAATGTAACCGGACCCTTGTCACCTAACGACACAGATGTCTCACTCATACAAACTCCTCAGCGTCTGTCCGAGCATTCCGCGAATATCTGCGGGATTCCTGCTGTGTGACCCCAAACAGTCATCCACAGTTGAGTACCAACCGAAGATGACCGGTGCAATGACAGTTGGGGATTGACAGCCCAGAACGGAGTCTTTCTGGATCTGTTGTAGACAGATCCAGAAAACCTGCTCAAACCACGCAAATATTTTGCAAATTGCAAATTGTCTTCGATGTGTAGCTGATTGTGTCCTTGTATATTAATAACTTTATAGTAAAGACCAATATTAGCACCGTAAGATTGATGCTTCTGGGCCAGGTCCTCCGTAACACCCTGCCCCAGCCCCCCCATGAGGGGGTACCGACACTGTTTCCCACGAGACTTCTCCTCGTCCATTAGCTAATTTCTGATCAGCTGCTGCCTCCCATCATTAATTCATACGTCTTCCAGCACAGATGCGGAAGGTTCCCTTTAATCACCCGCTTTCTCCTTGCGGTCGCCACCCCACCTCCCATCCCCCACCCCGAACCCGCCCTGTCCCAGGCTAATGCTCCAATGACACATAAGACACAAAGACAGTGTCGACACATGTACTTTCCTCATGCTGCTCAGTGAACGTGATCTGATGAGGTTGGAGTCAGACGGAGGTGAATCCGTCTCTACTTTCCTTAAAGGAGGAACTTAACGGCATCTAACCCTCCATGTGGAGCTGCTCACCCCTCCAGTGGAAGTACAGAAGCTGTGTTACATGCCGTTTGTTTCGTTGACGTCGTGTGGTTTGTCGGGCGTCCAGCCTCTACCTCTGTTGGAAAGTTTGTGTTCAGAAACCCGTTCCAACCGCCCTCAGTCGTCTTGTTTAATCCCACCAGCTTCTTACCGGATTCCTCCTCATTCCGCTTAGTCAGCATTCAGGAGATTTGGTGAAAATCCTTAAATTTGGCTTTGATTTGCTCCTTAATGGACAAACTATTCTTGTTTGTGTCTGATCTTGTGACCACGAACAAGCACATTTTGGAATCAAGACTTTGAGATATTTTTCGAAAGATTTGGCACATTCGTCTGCTAAAAAGCCCCAAACGACCTCACTGACGTGTAGACTATGTGTTTTAAGGGGGGGGGCATCCTACAGTTCCTCAGTGGCCAATATCTCACTGCACTGTGGTTTGGATTCCTTCTCTTTTCCAGATGTGTACGTCACACGGTCATGCAGAGAGGTTAGCCGTCCGCAGCTGGACTGGCTTACTGCCTCTGATTAACCTCAGCAGGTTACCATAGTAACCATGACCTGGATGACCGAGAACAGATTCAGCCATAGAACTTGAAAATCCAAAGGATATTTTTGGACTGATACTTAATCCTATATATATATAGAATAGGATACAAGGTACAAGGGAAATTAACTGTATATATTATATATAATACTATATATATATGTATTTGTATACACAGCAGGTTTTTCTTACGACAACAGTCCTGTTTTTGACTTAAACTAATTCATGTCAGCCAGTCGGATATTATTAATGTTACTTTACCAGGAAATCTTTTGCAAGCGTGCCCTGGCTAAGATGGACAACTAACATTTAACAAGGTTTAGAAAGAACATTTTGAACGTACTGACACTATTCAATGATAAAATCTGGAGTAACATGATCATCAGTAGCATCAGAAGCGAGTCAACGTGTAAAACCTCCACAAAATCACCTTCAAAGTGTCTAATGAGACCAGATTGTTCATTTTTTTGTATAGATTTTGTACAATGTTCCCAGCAGATTGTGTTGTGCATTTGAAAGCCAAAGATGAAAAGTTGTGGACTGCACATCTGTCCCCGAGCCCTTTGTGAGGTCAAGCTGTGACCTTTCCTTCTGCCTCTCTATTCTCATGCTAATGTTCTTTCCTTTTGTCATTCCAAGTGTCCAATTGTCTCCTGACCTTTTCGGATGCTTAAGAACAGGAAAGGAATGAAAAAAGATGCAGCAGAGCGTGCCGGAGCATTTTGGATACATTGGTGTGTGGAGCGTCCCCATAATTGGCCGTACGGCGCGTTCCGTCAGCCACAGGTAGACATTCACTCACCACCCCCTGACATTAGCTCCCCGTAGCTAATTGTTCATCAGTTTCCAAGTTGAACAAACAGGTTCATGTTAATCAGCTTTCCTTTGTGCCGGCCGATGGAAACACTCGATACGACCTGAGCTGCTGTCAGCTCGGCAGCGGAGAAACAGCTCCTGGCACCTTGTCTTGTGTTGTGTTCTTAAATATTTAAGGCTCATTCATTAGCAAATCTCTGAGCTGCATGTCATGATGCAGAAACTCAAGCCGCCAGCTCCGATCAACTCCTTCGGTTGGTTGGTACAGTGACAGAGGGGTTGGTGTTCAATGTGAGTGCTGACATCACAGCGACGAATGCATGAAACTGCTGCGACAGCGTGTTTTTAAAAACCTTTAAATAAACACATAAACAATGTAGAACATGGAGGAGATGGAGAAGTTGCGACTGTCAGAGGGAGAGAAAAGAGACACGGTCGCCAACATTTGACAAAAAGACAAACGTCTGTTCTTCATTAATGAACAGTGTGTGTTTGACATGTTCAGTGAGACTGCGACGAGGAATAAAGAAATGAGTTGCTATTGCCCGTATAACTGCCGGTAGACTCCTGTGTCAACAAGTGGAGCTTGAGACGGCCCCCTTTCTGTAGTGACCAATCAGAGGCCGGCTCTCAGCCACGTCACATGTTTAGTACCAGCTTGGCTCGCTTGGGCCCTCCACTGAGGAGGAACTAAAACTAGTATCAGGTCCAATCACCAGTGGAAACCCCACAAATCCAGAATGAGCCATGCCGAGTCGAAAAACCCAGTGAGTGAAGTCCATTTACCTTCAGCCTGTACACACCCCAAACTTATCCTCTGCATTTAATCCATCCTACCCACACACGCTGCAAGCTAGGAGCAGTGGGCTGCATGTCAGGCACCCAGGGAGCACCTGGCCACCCGCCCTCCGAATGAGTCTCCACTCGGGGGCGGAAGATTCCATCAGCAACTTTACGGTTGGAGCACGGTGTTAGCGGTGTGAACGGTCCCCTTGCCCCTCGTTGCTGGTTGGCGCTAGAAGTTGCTGGGGGTTTTTATCTGCAGACAAATGTTCTGACCAATCAGCTGCGAGCTGCTGATGAGGACCCACATGGAGGGTCCTCATCATGTGGGACAATATGCTGATAGATTTGATAGATTTGAGGATAGATTTTTTCCGAGGCACAGCTGTGTTTTTCAACCGCTACGCTAACAAAACCACAAAGAGAAAAGCGTATTGTATAAATTCACGCATAAGAAACATTGAATTCTCTGGTGGGGTTGTTGTGCTGTTCCTCTTTACGGCACGTTGCACTGCCGTAAACTACGTCCATGGAAACGACAGTGGCTTACGTGCGGTCTCATAGAGCGGTCGCAGCCCCGTTCCTCAGTGTGAAGTGTTCTGTTGCGAGGTGTTGATGGCCCATTTGCACATTTCAAGTGTTGTTGCTCCTAGAACCGTTGAACGAGCAGCAAGAAGAATGTGAAACTAGTTTAATTAATTTAAAACCAGCAAAAACGGTTCTCATTACAAAGTGAACGCATGAATGCAGATGACCCACTTCCAGCCAGAACAGTCAGCTGTGCTGCACCAGGTGACTTGGGTCCATACCTGGGCTAACACCCGAGTCCCTTTGCATCCCAGCTGGCCTTTGTTTGGGATATTTCCGCCTGGTTAAGTTGTGAGTGCTCAGTCCGAGGTGGCTGCCTTTGTTCTGACATAGCGACTGTATGATGGAGGGGACAAAGGGGCGGAGCTCTGCAGGGGCCATCTGTTGCCGAGACAAGTCTTTCAACTCATTCAAACACAAAGACACAAACAACTTGATCAACACATCTGTTGGTCCTTGCGTCACAACAGACAAGACAAAGATTGTTGTATTTTGTTGTTGTTGTGTTATTCAGTCTGAAGCTTCTAGTGATGTTACATGTGAGATGTAACAACAAGAAAAAGACAAAACCAAATAAAGAACTGAGGATTTTACTGCTGACACTAATTCTCTTTATACACACATGCCATTCCTCATTCCACACATCTGTAGTGCGTTGTATATTGTACCATATTATTGCAATTTTTAATTTATTCCATTTTTTTATGATTGTGCAGTGTTTATACCTCAGTTTTTTTATCCATAATATTTTATTTTTATTCTATGTTAAATGTCTGGCACCTTACATCAAGACAAATTCTTGGTGTGGACAATCATACTTGGCAATAAAGCTGATTCTGATTCTGATCTTGGATGGTGGAAGGAAGGGATGAGGGATGAACCCCTCCCAGAATGACTCTCTCACTGTAAAGCGTTGATGCTGAACCACCATACCTGCATGAAACATTGTTTTTTTGTGTGACTTGGAGCTAAAATAGAATAGAGAATAGAATAGAATAGAAAAAAATATTTTTAATTTCTACAGCATGTCCACTGGAGTAGAACAAAACACTGTGACCCCCCCCCCCAAAAAAAACCCAAACAAACAACACTTCAACATTAAAGTAGACTGACAAGAAAACAAGAATACAAATTTCATTGAAACTTTATAAATCAAACTGACCCTGTAACATGTACCACAGGGCGTCTCCTTTTGTTTTGTTGTGCAGACTTTAGGCACACGTCAAACCAAAATCCTCCGCATGAGGTGTCATTGGAAAGGACAAGATGTCCTCGATCGACCCCATCAGCACTTAGTAGAGTCAATGAAATGAGCACATGAACGAATAGCCGTGGAGGCGTTCGTAGGCCTCGTTGCTGCCGACTCCGACTCCAGAGTTCGGTTTGTCCTCGTGTCTCAACTCGCCCGCTGCCTGATCCCGTGCGACGTCTCATGTAACCTGCTGCTTATTGTTGCGACCTGCTCGTTGCATGTCTCAGCACCGCGTCAGATATCAGCGTTGCGGCTCTTGCCAGTGCCGTGAAGTGAAGCCCCTATGAGTTCCACTTACATAACAGCAACTGAGCTTCTTAAAATCTATAGAGCAAACACCCTTAATCTCCCCAACCGACTCTCGTGAAGCAGCTTTTCGGCGAGGCATTATCAGGTGCCTGCACCCTTCCTCCTTCCTCTAACACCCCCCCACCACCACCTCCAGCCCCTCTTCCTAATTTACATGGCCCCCTTTTATCCATAAACGTCCCCTGTGGGTGCAGTGAGAC
>CAAKHB010000103.1:35568-48816 GCA_901007665.1 Aeoliscus strigatus | reverse complement strand
GTCTTGAGCAGCAGTGACAGTTGTTTGGGACAGAGTTGTGTGCAGGGCTCGGTGGGGATTGTGTGCATGCCTCTGCACACCGCTGTGTTCGTGCACATGTAGCGTCCCGCAGTTAGACCAGGTTGTACTTGATCAGTCCCACAACTGGGAAATTAAGCAATACAACTGTCAACTGTCAAAATAAGCAATACACCCAACTATGAAAGCAAAAAAAACCAAAATAAAAACAAGTGCAAAGATGCGCATGAAGTGACCTAAAATGTTAAAAAAAAAAAAAAAAGTATAAAAGTGTGGTGTTGATTGAAAGACAGAAACTACAACATGATCATTCAGAATGAATGACCTGCAGAACCTCAGCTTCCTGCAGCGAGGAGGGAAACATTGGATACACACAGTTGAGAGCTTGAGGTTCATTTCCAGTATCAGATGAGTCATTGTTCTCCACCTGACAAATCTCGGTCTTGTCAGCCTAAGCAGAACGTGTTCCTCCTCTCCTCTGGAGCCTGACGGGGGAAGGTCATCCGTCATGTCCCAGACAAGCACCCCCGGCACGTAGCGGAGCTCCACCTGCGTGTCGTCTCCTATAAAGTCACGTACATTCCTGCGGGAGAACAGAAAGGAGCTGATGACAGCAGCTCAGGTTGTGGCTTCTGTCCCCGACTGCTGCTAACTACAGGAGCTCAAAGGTTTCTGGGAAGAGCCACAAGAAAACAAACCCTCTGCTCAAGGAGTCAAAGTGTTTATTGTCATGTGCGCAGAAAAAAAAATATGTTTCCTTGTACAATGAAATGCTGGCTCTGCTGCCCACAGAGAATAACAATAATAGTAAAAAAAAGATAATTGTACAAATACTACTGTGTGTACATACCTATGTAAATAATACAAAACATAACAGAAATATAAACTATGCTGAGATAGGACAATTGTATTAAGTATTAATTGTATTAAAGATGTACAAATGCAGCACAGGGAGTAATTATATGTAACACTAGCTTCAGACCGGTGGAGTGATTACTGCAGAGACGCTGAGGGTCACAGAGGCACGACAGTGTGTGTGGTCCTTGGCAGGTCACATATGCATGTGTGTGTGTGCATGTTTATACTGTGTGTGTGTGTGTGTGTGTGTGTGTGTGTGTGTAATGGGGCTTAGTGACAGCTAAACACAACAGCCCACACGGTCGCAGCCCGCGCTCCATCCACTCTAAACACCGCACGTTTCACCCGTGTGTTTGTTTAAACAGAAGATGCCAGCAGGAGTCAAAGGGAGACGAGTGTTTCTGATGATGTTTGCTTCACTGCACGTTAGGGACGGCACCATTATAGATTCTGGAGGTGTGATTATTATTATTATTATTATAATTCTTATCCCAGTTTTCACGATTATTAATAATACAGAGAGTATAGATATTTTTATGCAAAAAATACACATATACCAACATTTATATATGTATATTTATATTTAATTTATATTTATAATTTATATGTATATATATAATATCAAAATTTTAGAATTTTAGGTATTTTGAAATCCTGTTTTTGCTACAATCTGAACAAGTTGACTGAGACTTCATAAAGTGGATTTGAACATGTTCTAGACGTTTCACTTTAAACCGTTTTAGATCACTCAGGTCCCACGTGTGTAAATCATGTGCATAGATTCAGTCCATCAGAGCGGGTCCTGCTCCATCTCTGTTCTCCTCCTGCTCCGTCTCTGTTCTCTCTCTCGTCTGTGACAAAAACCTGCTGGAACTGTGTCTGAACCAAGACTGAAACGACTATCGTAGTCATAGTTTCATATACTCATTTTAAAAAGAAAGTGGTGGGTAGAAAAGGAATCATGATGAAAAGTTGTGAGTACATGTCCCCGACCGCCCCCCACAAATCGAAATCATCGCGATTAATGGTCAACTTGATTGATGGTGACATCGCGGCTGCACGTGTGACGTTCCCCGCAGGAAGCAGTACAAGAAGGCTGTGTCCAGTGTCGTCACCATCCAGAAGAACTACCGCGCTCACTTCTGGAGGCGAGTGTTCCTGCGCCTGCGTGCGGCCTCCATCGTCCTGCAGAAACACCACCGAGGTCAGCTGGCCCGGTCCCTCCATCGCCAGCTGAAGGAGGAGAAACGGCAGCGAGAGGAGGAGGAGGAGAGGAGGAGGAGGCTAGTGGAGGAGGAGAGGAGGATGGAGGAAGAGAGGAGGAGGAAGGAGGAGGAGCAAGAGAAACAGAGGCTGATGGAGGAGGAGCTACAGAGGAGGGCCGAGGAGGAGCTGAGGCTGCTGAAGGAGCAGGAGCAGCGGGAGGTGACAGCCAAGGAGAGAAGGTAGACTATGTTGGCAAGTGTTTGGAGTCAAACGCCGCACAAACACAAAACCTTACCGAGAATATTTGTCTTATTCTAGTCAAAATGTCTCATTTCTAGTCATAAAATCTCTTTACGCTTAAAATAAGACACATCACCAATTGGTTTTAGACAATTTCCATTGGAACTAAACAGAAAATCAGCCAGTGGAGCAAGATGCTTATGCACGTTTTCTCCTTTTTTTGCTTGAAACAATTGACAATTATGTACTAACATTTTCAGGTGATGTGTCTTATTACCTCCACCAAGGAGATTATGTTTGTGCCAGTGTTGATCTTTTTTGTTTGTGTTTGTTTCTCTAAAAGTTCAGAACAGATTGTAATGAAAGGTTCAGTAACTGCTGCTGATGGACCAGGACCAGATGATTAAATGTTGGTGGTGTTCTAGAACCATCTGGATCCAGAAATCTGTTGAAGGATTCTTCCTCATTGTCACCATCTGTGTCTAGAACTCAATAAACACAATAGCAGCAGTGGACTGTCTCTGTGGTCCAGTGGTTCATGGGTCTGTCTGTTAACACAAAGGTCGGGGGTTGGAGCCCACCCAGTGTTTTACTATTGAAAGAAAAAAGAAAAACTAGAGGTCAGAGGTCATGATGAGTGTACCAAGGTGTCTAATGATGTTCTAAGGACTATTTGACTATTAGAGACAAAGTCCTGTTTAAAGATCAGTGAATTTACCAGAGGAGATTATTGGATGGAGGACGATGATATTGGACGAGGTCTGAGGGATTTTGTAGTTTTAACTGTAAAGAGATTTTTTTTAACTAGAAATTACACATTTGATTAGAAATAGACAAATATTCTTAGTAAGATTTTGCTGTGAAGAACTTGTACTTATGAACTGTTTCCTTCAGGAACTCGCTGGTGGTGAACGGAGCTTCTCAGAAGGTGACTATCTGACACATGAATCCAAAATAAAAGTCCAGTTCACGTTGACATTCCTGCATTCACGTCTCTTTCCCAGACGCTGTCCTACGGTCACACCACCGAGGAGGAGAGCCGTCAGATGGAGGAGATCCTGCGCCTGGAGAGGGAGATCGAGCGTCTGCAGAAGCAGCAGGAAGACAACGTGTCTCTTCTCGGAGACGTC
The DNA here is from genome assembly GCA_901007665.1 of Aeoliscus strigatus. Taxonomy (NCBI): domain Eukaryota; kingdom Metazoa; phylum Chordata; class Actinopteri; order Syngnathiformes; family Centriscidae; genus Aeoliscus; species Aeoliscus strigatus. The sequence goes on along the minus strand of CAAKHB010000103.1, from coordinate 45,364 downwards.
TCCCGCGAGGAGCTGCGACAGATGAGGGAGGCTGAGATCTACCGGCTGGAGAAGGAGGCCTCTCGCGTGGCCACCGAGTTCCTGGAGCTCCTGGACTTCGGTGGTTTAGAACCATCCCTTTCAAGCGAGGAGAACCTTCACGACCCGACTGAGTCTACCGCTCCTCTGGCGGAGGAGGAGATCGACGAGGGTTTCCCCGTGGAGGACGAGTGCGTTCCTTTGCCGGATTTCCCTCCGCCGGCTGCAGTTCCCCTCGACAAGGAAGTCCTCCAGAGCGTTCCACCTCCTCCGCCAGCCTTTGCCGAGGGCTTGATGGCCACAAGTCTCTCCTCAGCCACCTCCCCCGGACTGACAGCAGATTCCCACAGTCCACGTCCTCCTCTGGTGACCAACGGGGAGCGGCGGTCCTGCCAGAGGGCCAGCGGGGGGCGTGGCTTCGAGGAGCCGTCCCGCTCCAACCTGCCCGACACCGAGTCCGACTACGACCAGGAGGAGTTCGAGGAGGCTCACGGGAGCTCAGGAGCCAGCACCAACGATGGCCACATCACCGACGAGGAGGCGCTACGCAAATCCTCCTGCACCCAGAACAGCCTGGACTCCTTCCGAGGCAGCTCGGACTCGGTGAGGACCAACGAGCCAAACGAGCATTTTCAATGAGGCCAGAGCTGGTTGTTATGGTTACCGACGAAGATGGACCGAATGGCTTGGAATAGTTCCCTCATATTTTACCCAAACATAGAATCACAGAACACACACACACACACACACACACACACCATAAGACCCTCTGGGCTAATTTTGTGTTGTTATCTAAAACACCAAATCACCATGGAAACTGCCAGCTTTGCATCCTTTCTTGGCCTGTCAAGAGAAACAGCCCATGTCCGAGTTACTGAAATACCGCGGTAATTATAACTTTGGGTTCTGCCGATGTCAGAGACTGTTAGTCAGGCGCAGAATTCACATCTGACGCCGTCCGATCAGCACGATGTCTGATGGTGCGTTCAGGGCACTGATTTCATACACTAAGTCTCTGAATGAAGCTCCCACGAAGGGCCCTCTGTCATCATGTCTTCTCTGTTCCAGTTCATCGAAAGCGACGACGACAACGACGGCTACGTGGACACAGACGAGGAGATCTCCAACGGGAGAGTGAACGTGCTGAACGGCAGCGGGCCTCCCTACTTCCACGGCTACCTCTACATGAAAAGTTAGTAGCTATTTCCCCAAACTGCTGTTTAGCTTTGATCCAGTTGTGTTTTTTTTCAGTTTATTGAGTTCAGGTGTATCAGTAGATTTCTATCATCTGGGCCTTCGGTCATTCTGCAGCCTGATTACGATCGTTGTTGATTCAACGTGAAGACGACAGCGCGTGTCCAACCTATACGATGACGTCATAGCTCCACTGCTCCTTAGCATCATGCTAACTAACTGGCTAACAACAACACTAGGGGCTCACCATGTTGAATGTGACGTGTCTGTTCGTCTCCTCTTGGTTTTACCTCCACCTCCTACTCCTGCTCCACCTACAGGTCTGGGGGATGTACTACAACAATATTCACTGGATTCGCGGGCGTGCATGCATTTCTGGAGACGGACGGAAAACATTTTATTTCTATTCTGGTTCCGTCTCCGTGTGGATGTGGCCCTTATTGTCTGTCTTTCTTTTTTCTACTGATACCATGTCATTCTTATTGTTATCTATTGCTATTTTTTACATTATTCTTTTTAAGTAAAAAATAAGTATTATTTAAGTAAATAAATAAATAAAGTAAATAAATAAATTTAGGTAAAAAAATCTGTGACATAAAATCTACAAATTGCTGCAGATATATAGACCCAATGAAACACTGGATCACATATTGTGATTTGTCATATCATTAACTCACATAACAGAAGTCTGTTATATCGTTGCGGCACAGACTGGAATAACACCCAGTATTTTTCTCTGTCAGTGTCATTTCTGTTCCTGTAGCTACTCCGATTTAAATGATCATAGCGTCATTACCAGTATCGGCAGATCTGAGGTTTCAGTCTCACAGATGAAGACGTGGTGTGAAGCAGCAGGTGTTGAACTTTAAATGCAGGTATCTGTAGGATGTTGAGGTGGTCGGTGTTTAATTTCAATCAACATCTTGTCTCCTTCTGCATCCTGCTCGTCCTCAGGTGGGCTCATGATTCCATGGCGCCGCCGCTGGTGCGTGCTGAAGGACGAGACCTTCATGTGGTTTCGGGCGAAGCAGGACTCCCTCAAATCCGGCTGGCTGTACAAGAAAGGGGGAGGGATGTCCACGCTGTCGAGGCGCAACTGGAAGATGCGCTGGTTTGTCCTGAGGGAGTCGAAGCTCATGTACTTTGAAAACGACAGCGAGGAGAAGCTGAAAGGAACCATCGACATCTACACGGCCAAGTAAGAAGTCACCTCTCTCCTCTTCAGGCACCTTCAGATGACACACGTTGAGGTTGTGTCCTGCAGTGAGCTGGGTGTGTGTCTCTGCAGGGAGATCGTGGACAATCATGAGAAGGAAAATGCACTGAATATTGTAACTGATGAGAGAACCTACCACATCCATGCAGAATCCCCAGAAGACGCCAGGTACAAGATAGATTTCATAGAAATCTCCCCGTTGGATTAATGTTGGAAACAAAGTTCCCCCTTGTGGTTGCACAGTGGAAGTTCACCATGTAATTATCAATCATGTATCTGCTGACTTCTTCCTCTGCTTACTTCCCGAACTCCGTGTGACCCTGTCCAGCGGTTGGTTCAGTGTGCTGAGTCGGGTCCACAGCGCCAGCCCGGAGCAGCTCATGGAGATGCACCACGAACAGGCCAACCCAAAGAATGCAGTGGTTAGTTCTGTTCCGACCTCTTCTGCCTCAGCTCCAGCATGAAATATGCGACAGAGTCAGTTTGAAGAGAGATGTTCCAGCTCACAGATGTCGAAACGGAAATAGTTCCTTTCTCGTGAAATGATGAAATTCCAGGGAAAAATTAGGTCCCCCCCATCCCCGACAAGGACATGATTGATTGACGTTTATGTCGAGTCTGGAAATCCAGACATACCGCCAGCAACTTTAGATTGTCTCCGCAGGTCAGTCTGGCAATGAGCTGCTGGATCATTGACTATGAACCAGGGATGTCAAGGTTGAGTGAATTTAGGATTGATTGCGATTATAAAAGTCACAGTGGATTAATCCTAATAGTTTTAGAACTTGTGATATGTGTTGTGATGTCAGAGGTGCTGAAATCTCTCACAGTCAGATTGAGAGCGGGTCACAGACTGGAAACAGCAGACACAACTGAGTTTACAGTTTTATCACCAACTAAACTCAGCCAGTCGTTGGTACGGTTCAGTTTCACTGGCAAAAAAAAAGATCAGTGTGTTGTGATGATCAACAGAGATGTGACCTGCAGCTACTGCAGGGACCTCTGCTAATGTGTCTGCTAGCTTCTCTGCTAATGTGTCTGCATAAAATCTGGATTATTTCATTGAAGATATTCGCAACTCAAAAAATGGACATTGTGTCCTCCCCACTATGAACACAATCAGTATTGGCCAATTACATGAGTCGATCTGATGTAGGCGGGCTCAGAGCCATGTGCGGAATATGTGGGCTGGCCTTAAAAGGATGACGACACATTCTGCGAGGACAAAAAAAACAAAACATTATGTCTTTTTGTGGATGCAGGGAACGCTGGACGTGGGACTGATTGATTCGGTCTGTGCATCGGACAACCCCGACAGGTGAGCCGCCGCCGCCGCCCTTTGAAACGGTGAATAAGAACTCATCACCTGAGCATGACAGCGAGAACGTGTGTTTCCAGACCCAACTCATTCGTGATTATCACCGCCAACCGGGTGATCCACTGCAACACCGACACGCCCGAGGAGATGCACCACTGGATCGGCCTGCTGCAGAAATCCAAAGGAGACTCGCGAGTGGACGGGCAGGAGTTTCTGGTCCGAGGTCAGTTAGCAGAGATTCACGACCCGGACATGACGATGAACAAAATGTGAAAGAGTTGGTGTGATCCCAGGCTGGTTGCATAAAGAGATGAAGTCCGGAGTGAAGAGCAGCTCTCTGAAGCTGAAGAAGCGCTGGTTTGTTCTCAACACCAACTCGCTGGACTACTACAAGTCGGCGGAGCGCAGCGCCTCCAAACTGGGAACGCTGGTGCTCAACAGTCTGTGTTCCGTGGTGCAACCCGACGAGAAGGTCTTCAAAGACACAGGTCAGTTCACCTCCGTCCGTGCATTCCCCCGTCACATCGGATGTGTGCGGTCCAACGCTAACCGGTGGAATGTTCTCTGTCCTCGTCCAGGTTATTGGAACATAATCGTCCATGGGCGCAAACACTCGTACCGTCTTTACACCAAAATGCTGAACGAAGCCATGCGATGGGCGAACGCCATACAGGGAGTCATCGACAACAAAGTCCCCATCGAAACGCCGACCCAGCAACTCATCAGGGACATCAAGGTCTGAAAGTTTGTTGTGCTAAAGCTAACGACGACTGGTGCTGCCTCGATGCTCAGCTGATTTTATTTTAACTCTTCACAGTCTTAACCAGGGACACACACACTTTAGTAACTGGAGGTACTTGTGCTCACCACGTGTGTGCTGTGATCTTTCTCCCTTCGTTTTTATTGGATCATTTCACCACTTTATCCACCTCTTTCAACTTTGTGAGTTTACTGAATTCAGTGCAGACGAAGGAATCAGAAGCACTGAGTCCATTTTGTTCTTATGTATCTCCAGGAGAGCAGTTTGAACGTGGAGGCTGTGGAGCAGACGTACTGGAGGAACCCCATCCTCAGATACACCCAGCATCCTCTGCACTCGCCTCTCCTACCTCTGCCTTACGGGGACGTTAGCGTCCATTGTGAGTTTCAACTTCTCTTTGCAAAACCTTTTTTATTTTCCTTTTATGGGCATTAGATATAAAAATAAAGAATATTGGAATATTGCTTATATGCATGTATAGAGAGAGCGAGAGATGGTTTGTCTTACTAATATAAGTAACTATATAGATTATAATATACAACATAAAAATAAGAATTGGAAAAGGCAGATTGAGTGTCAAAAAAACAACAAAAAAACTCTTCTTAATGCTGAAGTAAATAAAAATACAAAAAACACAAGTGCGAACAGAACAAAAATGAATTGCACAATTACACAAATTATACACAATATGAATGTATTACACCAGATGAAAATCCTAACTATACAATACTGATGAAGAATTGAAGTAAGCAATATTGAATAGTGTGATATTCCACACTGGATGTGCATACGTTATTCGATAAAGGAGATAAACAAATACTAATATACTGTAATTCTCTCTGTCTCTCAGTGCAAAAAGAGAAGGGCTACACCAGCCTGCAGGACGAGGCCGTGAAAATTTTCAACTCGCTGCAGGAGATGGAGGCCGTGTCGGACCCGGTGCCAATCATCCAGGGCATCCTGCAGACCTGTCAGGACCTGAGGCCTTTACGAGACGAGGTCTACTGTCAGCTGATCAAACAAACCAATCACGTGCCTCATCCCAACTGTCCCGCCAACCACGCTCACTGGCACCTGCTGACCTGTATGAGCTGCACCTTCCTGCCCAGCCGCGGGATCCTCCGCTACCTCAAGTTTCACCTGAAGAGGTACGAGACGCGGCTGGACAGCAGAGCAGAATGGACCAGAACGTCCCGGTTCACTGTGTATATGTGTGTGTGTGTGTTGTCAGGATAAAGGAGCTGTTCCCTGGGACGGAGATTGAAATGTTTGCTCATTTCATCGGAGAGTCGCTGAAGAAGACCAAGACCAGGGAGTTTGTTCCCTCACAAGAAGAAATCATAGCGCTGCTGACGAGACAGGAAATGACCACCACAGTCTACTGTCACGGAGGAGGCTCCTGCAAGATCTCCATTAACTCACACACCACGGCTGGAGAGGTAGTGAACGGTCATTCCTGCCCATGGGCGTCAGTTTGGTTGGAAATATGGTGGAAGTGCTAGCTAGCTTCTCTGCTACTGTGTCTGCTAGCTTCTCTGCTACTGTGTCTGCTAGCTTCTCTGTCTGCTAGCTTCTCTGCTACTGTGTCTGCTAGCTTCTCTGCTACTGTGTCTGCTAGCTTCTCTGTCTGCTAGCTTCTCTGCTACTGTGTCTGCTAGCTTCTCTGTCTGCTAGCTTCTCTGCTACTGTGTCTGCTAGCTTCTCTGCTAAACATTTTAAACCTGTCCCATCGACCTTCATCATCCCTGTTTGTGTGTGTGTCAGTGTAAAAACTAGTTCTCCCCAAACGTCACTGGGAGTTCACAGAATGTTCCGATATACTTTTTACGCTGTTTACTTCATCATACATTTTAACATGTTCTGGATATTTTAAATGATCTCCAGTTTATTGATCTCTGTCAGTTTAAACAGCCTAAGATCACTCAGGTCTCACATTCAATTGGTAAATCGGTAAATTGGTAAATTGGCACCCCTGTTCCTGTTTGATAATAACTGATATGGTTTCATCTTCTGACCCCACGGCACACAGTCCTCGTTTCCCCTGTTTCTGAATCACTTTGCTGTATGGACATTGTGAATGAATGCATGAATGAGTGAATATTATATGTTTGTCCAGGTGGTGGAGAAGCTGATCCGAGGTCTGGCCATGGAGGACAGCAGGAACATGTTTGCTCTGTTCGAGCACAACAGCAACAGAGACAGAGCTGTGGAAAGTCGGGTGCTAGTGGCTGACGTCCTGGCTAAATTTGAAAGGTGAGTTATCAAGCTTAACAAAGCTCATTAAATTAAATAAGGAAATATTGTGTATAACAGTAACTAGGTAATCAAAGAAATAAACAAGGGCAAAAATGTTAAAATGAGACTAAATAGAACGTATAAATGAAACACATCAGACATCAAATAATAAAAGAGAAACATAAAAGTAGATAAATGAGTGTCTGACTGGTGAACTGGGAGGTAAAACAGACTAAATTATGGAAAACGTTCATAATAAACATGGAGACTGCGGTTTGGTTGAACAGCACGAAATATGGAGATTAAATGACTGATGATGATGTTTATGATACAGTGTCTTTTATTGTTCAGGAAAAGGTTTGCACATGTGTAATCATACTCTGATGACTTTTTTAATCAGTATTAATGAATTTAATCAGTATTTTAACCAGGATCAGTCTGCAGGCAGATGCATTGTTTTTTTTAAATTATCCTAATTTGTTTGATATTTTTTCTGCCTTTTTATTTTTGTTGTTAATTATTTATTGTTGTTATTTGTATTAAATATGGAGGACGATGGATAAGTGTATCAAATCTTCACCAAATGATGATGATAAAATACTAAAATGTCTTGTTCTTCTCAGGCTGGAGGCCATTGAGGACACGGAGGACGACAGCCAGTGGAAACTCTACTTCAAGCTCTACTGCTTCCTGGACGTGGAGAGCATGCCGAAGGAAGGAGTGGAGTTCGCCTTCATGTTTGAGCAGGTGCACTGACCGCTACTGTCGGTCCCTTTGACCCTTTGAAAAGGTCCATTGGTTCCTGAAAGTTGGAAACAGCTATGTTGCTGTCATTACGGTAATCCCATTCGCTCTGTTGCCAGAAGTCAGCGAGTCATTACCGTAATGACAGGAACTTGGATTTGAAGTGCAACTTCTCAACTTTACATAACCGTTATATGTGCTATTTTCCAACAGTACAAATAGTTGTGTAATTATGGTACTCCAATGTAAGCTAGTACAAATGTATTGTTAGCGATAGCGTCGTTGTTATCAACGGGTTAAGACACTCAGGATTTTCACTCATTTAACCCTTTAACACTGACGGTATCCCCAGTGCTACATTCGTGATGGCATACATTGGATTACCGTAATTACACGACCATGTGACATCAAACGGTTCCTGAAACCTGAGAAGTGTCACTTGGTTCCTCTACTTGGTGTGAAGAAGGAGCCAGGAGAAGGAGGAACAGCCATGTTGCTGTCATTACGGTAATCCCAGTCTATCTGTTGCCAGAAGCCAGCGAGTCACCGTAATGACAGCGACTTGACTGTGAAGTTTAACTCCTCAGCTTTCAGGAACTGTTGGACGTTTTCTGACAGCTCAAATGCTTGTGGAATTACGGTACTATAAAGTATGCTAGCAAAACTGTAGCGTCGGTGCTGATCGACCTGGTTCCTTCAGGCCCATGAGAGTTTGACCCGGGGACACTTCCCAGCCCGTGAGGAGACCCTGCAGCACCTGGCGGCTTTACGCCTGCAGTTCCTGTACGGAGACAAAACCCGCGCGTCCTGGAGCCTGGACAGCGTCTACCCTGTGGGACGCCTGCGCAGTCGCATCCTGCAGTTCACCAAGGTGGGCGGAGCCTCGGGGTCTGGGCAGGCGTTGGAGCGGCGGAGGACGAGCTTCCTGGACGGGACGCTGCGCCGCGGGCTGAAAACGGGTTCAATGAAGAAGCAGCGCATGGAGGAGGAGCAGATGCTGGAGATGTGGATCAAGGAGGAGATGTCCGCCACCAGGGCCAGCATCCTGGAGAAGTGGTCCCGCCTCAGCGGTCTGGTCCAGCACCAGGCGATGCTCAAATACATGACCATCATCAAGGAGTGGCCTGGTTACGGATCCACTTTGTTCGACGTCGAGGTAATTTCATTCCCCAAAGTACCGGCTTGATACTTGTTGATACAGGATACACATTTTATAACCAAATACAAAATATTTTTATTTTATTTTATTTTATTTTATTTTATTTTATTTTATTTTATTTTATTTTATTTTATTTTATTTTATTTTATTTTATTTTATTTTATTTTATTTTATTTTTTTTTTGTTTTTTTCCTTTTATTAAATTTATTTTTATTTTGCCCCTAATTAAAAATATATATTTTGTAAACCAACGGACTAGGTATTTGCAGACATTTTCCAGATGAAACTAAAATCATTTTTAAAAAGTGACGCGTCGTTTCGTTTTGCCGCTCTGGTTTGTCTTCTCAGTGCAGGGAAGGAGGTTTCCCTCATGACCTCTGGTTGAGCGTGAGCGCTGAGAACGTGTCTGTTTACAAGAGAGGAGAGCCGAAGCCTCTGGAGACGTTCCCCTACGAGCACATCATCTTCTTCGGTGCCCCTCAGCCCTGCACCTACAAGATCACTGTGGACGAGAGGGAGATGTTCTTCGAAACGCCGCAGGTACGTGACGGTCTGGTGCCGAGGAGAGAGGTCCTCCGGGTTCAGAGGAGGAGTTTAACCCTCTCCTCCCCTCTCGTCTCCTCACAGGTAGGAGAGATCACGAAGATCATGAAAGCCTACATAAACATGATCGTCAAGAAGCGGTGCAGCGTGAAGTCGGTGTCGAGCTACGGCTCCACCTGGATCAGGTGATGGACGGGACCACAGCGGGGGTTTCATCTGGAACGTTCTGCAGATGTTCATTCCAGACACTGGTCGTGTATCCAGGATCATTGAGTTCTGTTTTTTTTTATTGTGAGGGAAAAGAACTGTTTCCCACCAGTCAGAAGAAGGACTAGTGTGGCTGTGAGCTGAAACAAATGTTTTCCGGACCGAAGGGTCCCTCAGGTCGACGTGTCGTTACTGTCAACACCGCGGGGGGGGGTGTCAACCCCTCCCTCTTCTTGCCTTATCCAGCTTTTTATTCGAGCTGCTTTCTTTTTTTTTTTTTTTTTGCGTCGTCTCAGTGAAGAACGTGGCCTTTTGGTGGCTGGAACGTCGCCCCCGGAGACGGAGCGTCTCATCGCTGTCGCTGTGGAAACAAGCCAAGGAACAACCACCAGAGAAAAGTCG
>CAAKHB010000103.1:12081-25059 GCA_901007665.1 Aeoliscus strigatus | reverse complement strand
CCTCCCTTCCGTCCCTCCCTCCTCTGACCGGGGCCGATCACTCACTCGCGGCCGGGAAGCGTGACCCATGCGCGGCGTCCCCGCGGGCTGCTGCTGGGAGTGGAGCCGGGATCAGCGACCGAAGAGCCGGGTAACCGCGAGCGGAAGGTCCGTGTTGATCGAGCGGGCTTCGTGGGGGTTTTCTGGGGGCAACATGCCTCATCGGGGGCTCCGCGGCTCCCGCTGGGCTTCTCTCACATGTGCTGTCTGCTGAAGAAGAAGAAGAAGAAGAAGAAGGATCAACCTGTGAGAGAAAGGACCTTTGTGTGGACTTGTTCGGACTTCCCGGAGGAACCATGGGGAACGCAGGGAGCATGGACCAGCACCCGGACCTCAGAGGACACAACCTGCCTCTGAAGCTCCCCATGCCCGATCCAGGAGAGCTGGAGGAGAGATTCGCCATCGTTCTGGTGAGACAACATCACAACAAAGTTTTCCATGTGTGTCCTTTGTCCCACCACCTCCACCAACGCCCCCCCACCCCCCCTGCCTACCCAACTCCCCAACTCCCCAACACGCGTCAGGCCGTGTCCCGGGACAGCTGTGTGCAGGTCGGACCCCTGTTCGTCCAACACGCCTCACTGGGTCTTTGTTGTTCAGGGAGGGAGGGAGTAAGGGGGGGGGGTCTTCCTTCATTTTCTCAAGAAAGTTCTTGACTTGAGTCATGAGATCTGCATCTGCTGCAGGAACTGATCAGCGGCCAGTTCCATGTCAGCTTTCGGTTAGGTTGTGGGGGTCCAGCGTCCAGCTCCAAAGCAAACATCACCAGCCTCCTAACTGTTTTTACAGCCGCCGTCGGTTCCCCAGTAAAGTAGCCCAGCATGCCAGGTCCCCTGGAACATCTGCCCCGTCATAAAGTGTCCGTCTGCCAACGGTCATTGTCAGCTGAGCACAGACTGACTCCCCGGAGCCGCTGTAGACACGAGACAAACCCTGGCGACGGTACGTAGATGGTTTGTGTCACTGCCTCTCATCGGGAGGGGTTTCCAAGAGCACAAGGTGGAAACACAAGAACCAGGGGAGTTGAGGGAGAAATCTGAGTGCTGGTGAAATGTGGGTCAAACGTGATTGTCGCCTGGCCTCCTGCTCCCATAAACATTAGCTGCTCCGCACAAGGAATTTGGCCTGAGCGGGCTCGTCGTGAAGTCTGTATGGCCATAAAACTGCTCTGCTGGGATAGGAAGGTGTTCCAGGTCTCTGCCTTTTCCTGGCACAGTGTTTGTTGTGGTTTTTGGGGGGTGGGGGGGATTAAGGTCGGCGGTGCAGATGTTTTTTAACCCCTGGAGGTCGAATCCTGGTGCCCCAATCCAGAAAGTGGTCGTTAAATCTGTAGAATTTTCCAGTGCTGGGAACTGTAGGCGGATGGTACCAGAGAAGTGAAGTCCGGTCCGTCGGCGCCGCTGAGCTTCTACTTCAAAACTTGCTTTGATGTGCGGTCATGTGACCAAGGAGAAGCAGTAACCGCCGATGGTTCACGAACGATGAAATGATCGTCCATTTGGAGGATTATCGACTGTACACCTGAGTGTAACTGATTCCCAACATGGATGTTTTTTCCTTGTTTCAGGTTTGACGGACTCAGGTGTGTTTTTGTTTTATTTCTGGAACGGGCCCCTGGTTCTTGTGAGAATCCTGAACGAGAACGAGTGAATCTTTGCAGTGTTCAGTTGTATTTTCACTTAAAGTGACAGAAATCAAACCAAGGCGTCTTCAAAGTTTTCCTCCTGTTTAAAACTTGTGACGATACCTTTGTGCTCACGCTAACACTTGGAGTACCGTAATCACTCAACTATTTAAAGAGAAAAAGTTCCCGAAAGCTGAAAAGTGTCAGTCGGTTCCTCTACGTGTTGTGAAGAAGGAGCCAGGAGAAGGAGAAAACATCCATCGATTCCCAGAAGCTGAGAGCCATGTTACTGTCATTACGGTAACCCCATTTAGTCTGTTGCTGGGAGCCGGTGAGTCATTACCGTAATTACAGAAACTTGGCTGTGAAGTGCAGCTTCTCAACTTCCACGAACTGCTCAACGTTTTCTGACAGCGCAAATAGTCACGGAATTCCGGTACTCCAAAGTAAGCTCGAACAAATGTATCGTCAGCGTTACGGTGGGTGTTAAAGGATTTTCACCCCCCCCCCCACCACCAGTGTGGCTGGTTGTGTTTGCTGCTGAAGAGTTTGTCCATCAAACCCCTGAGATGTTGAAGAGGCGTCAGTCATCATGACGCTTGAGGAGCGCCGGCTCCTCCACAACCTGTCGGCATGAGTTGTCATTTCTGGGTGGGACAGGACCCCCCCCTCCAGCATGAGGAGAATTCCAACCTCCTTCTTAACTTGGCTCCGTTGATCGTCTGACTCACTCTGAGGAGGATCTTCTCCATTCATCTGTTTGTTTTGCGTCGTCGTCCATCGTGGACTTGACGGTCGTCCCTGGCAGGGGGTGTTTACCTGAAGGTCCTGGTGGGTTCGATCTCCTCCTGAGATCCAGGTCCAAGTTCATCTGTCGAGACCAAAACCAAGAATTCTTGGTTTGCTGACGTCACACACACACACACACACACACCATCAGTTTATACTCTGGTCAGTTTTTTTTTTAAATATAGAACTTTATACCATCATGTACAAGATATGTATGACTGTGGCGCTGCTTACTGGAAAAGTGCACTTTCTTCCAAATGAAAAGCTTCCATTGAAGTGTGTGTGTGTGTGTGTGTGTCACGACTCCCCAGAGCCAAGGGCTGATCTTCAAAATAGACTTTGGCTAATTGTAATGCACGGCCTCGGCCATGATAAGAGCATGTGACCTTGGCCGTGAAGAGGCTTGTTATCGAAACCCAAATATTCTTTGTTGAACGTTCCGCTGGCAGTAAGATTACTCTCACCGCTCATGTTTGTTTTACATCAAGTGATAGCGCCTGAGGGTGAGCGGCTATTGTTACCGCACCAACTACAACAAGACTGGCTTTCCTACCTACAAATTGCCTGAGTTGCACAATTGCGCAGTCGTCGGTTCGATGTCGGGCCCGTTAGCGGAGGGTGTGTGTGTGTGTGTGTGTGTGTGTGGGGGGGGGGCTGCCTTTTATTTGTGTCAGTGACATATGGGCGCTGCTGGATTAGCTGTTGTTGTAGCTGTGCCCCTCGGTAGTCTGATTACGTCTAAGCTGCTTTGGTTCGAGGCTCCTGAAGCGACACGAGCTGCCGTTGTTTGCGCGGCGAGGCACCGCACCTGAAGTCGACGCCCCACGTGAGTCAGGTCAGCTGAGGACCAAACGCGTCTTGACAGCACACAGGTTGACCCCTGAAATGCCCCCCAGGTCTCAGCAGAATGTTAATTTCCGTAAAAGCGACGACTGGACAGAATCACACACGACAACCAGCTGAGTTCAGAGCAGCACGACTTACATTTTTTCCCATAAATACTCATCCTACTTCAGGAAGAGTTACTGTACTGAAACGAGGGACCTTCCCCAGGAATCAGCCTTCAGACTCCTGCGTCTTATCATGACTAAGCACCAACACCGAGTCCATCCCGGCTGAATGTTGTCGCTCTTTGAAGGTTCTAAACACGGTGTTTGATAACTCAGCGTCTTTGTGCCGATGCCTGTCTGTCACACATGGTGCGCCGACAGCGACTCATCGGTCTCACATTCCTACCAGGGACCCAGGAAGTGACTAAGCAAACCCTCCCACTTTTTTCCATGTTGACTCTTCTTCATTAAAACTCCGGACAATGGCTTTTGTCTGCGCAGCATAGGGTGAATCCCGTGCAGCGGGCCGGGGGGAACAGAGCTGCTCTTTATTCTGTGGAGAGCCCAAGTTGAGGCTGGCACTGGACCCAGACCCTGGCTGGCTGCGAGAGCCCACTGTGTGTGTGTGTGTGTGTGTGTGTGTGTGTGTGTGTGTGTGTGTGTGTGTGTGTGTGTGTGTACATGTGCTGTGTATGAGCTGGCATGTGTGCGTCTGCCGTCTCAGCCCCCGGGACGCTCATCCGACAATTAGCTGTAACAGAGCTGAGCATGAAATGGCGAGCGATGCGATCTGGCAGCCGGGGGCCGTGGGGTGAGGTGCTGCTCAGGGAGCCCTGGAGCTCAGCTGATTATGTAAGCAGCCTCCAGGCCGTCCTTCGGTATTGTTCCTTCCCGGGTTCCGTTGTGACATCGTGACAAGCTCTGGTCCCTGCTGCGCCGTGTTGGGCGGCAGGAAAACGACCGAGTGAAACGACACGGACAAAGACCAAAGCCACGTTGAGTACTGGTGACCTGTGGCCCAGTGGAAACTTGTCTGAACAGTATTGTCAAAGTTGAATGTTCCTTTACAACATGTTGCTGCCAGGCACCGTCTCTGCACAGACCTGTGATGTGGAAGCCGCTCTCTATCGCCGCGGTTACAGCGGTTTGTATTCCCCTTTAATTCTGTTGTTATTAGCTTGCTGAGTCCCCCTCGTTCTCCGTCTGTCATTTATCCTGCTCCTCTGATACTGACTATGTGTGTTCTAACGGCAGCCGTTAGGACGAACCGGCCTTTAGTCTTCAGCCTGCTGGTGAACAGAGCAGGTGAGCGGTCGCCAGCGTCGTCCCACAGCCCTGACCCGAGGTCTTCTAGAGGGACAAGGGGAGTGAGGGTTCCTTATGGCCAGTTTCTGTCCGGGCTCCAAGGTGGCTGCTGCAGCGTGGAGGTGTTTGGGCGTGAGCTGGGCCTCCGATGTCGGGGTCATTCTGACTTTGTGGTGTGTTTTGGCGTCGCTGGTATCATTGTTTGGGAACATCTTGTGCCGCTACTCCACTCAACGGTTCCGTCTGTCCCCGACTGGATTAGCTACCAGACACGTCGACTTCATAGAATTCAGAACCTCCATGATGGGAGTGGGGTCTTCTGCCGGCACTTTTTTTGGGATATATTCCGGCGGTGGAAGGTGCCAGAGCGGAGGACAGAATGATGTGTGGGGGGATGTGAACCCTGTTCCAGACCAATCAGCTGCCAGAAGATGTGTCCCTCAGCCTGGACCCCCCCACATGTAACTAATAAACCAAGCAATGAGGAGGTTCTGTCCCACAGAGCGGACGTCAGCTCATAATTAATGTGATAATTGATTAATCAGACAGTTGCTGTCTTTGTGTAACATGTCGGACATAATTTACCGGTCAGAGGTTCCGTCTCTGTTGAGCTCTGTCCCACCAGGCGCACAAACCCCCGATAATCTGCTCACTGATCTGCTCCACGGTCATTAATTCTCCCGAGAGAAGTTTTCTCTGTTTCCCGTCGAGATCCAAATCTGTTTAGGTGACACTTCCAGCTTGATTAAACCCATTCTTCAAATGTTGTCTTCTCCTTGAGATCAGTGGGTACAGAATCAGAACGGATCAGCGGGGGCGGTGGTTTGGATTTCACTTGTTCAGTGATTTCAAGTCTTACTCCTGGTGTGTAGGGACAAACGGGGAATCATCTTGAAACGGCACTGATCCGTTTGACTTTGTCCTCCTTATAGTTCACATATGTCGGAGACCAACAACAATTCCTGTGGCTCCATCTTTTGTTCCGATGTAACATTGTGTTGGGTGAAAATTCCCAAACGCAATTAAGAAAAAAAAAAAAAAAAGAAAAGAAAAATGCCCGAGTGTTGACGCCAAGGACTAAAATATCATTTGTGTCACAACTTCAGGGCTCGGCAGCGATCTGCGGCAGCCTGCGAGCACGTGGTTGCATATGTTGGGATGATTAGAAGGATTAAGAGCGCCGAGGATGAAACTTAGCAGCAGCAGTTGATTAGTCAGCCACCTCTAGGTGAGCGCAGAGGCTCACGTATCTCCCCTGGGACGGGGTCACTTCCTGTTCATAGTCATCACCCGTCGTCATACTACAACTCCCGCCGCGCTTTGTTCACGTTGTCCATTGATCACCTCGTTTTCGCTGATCTCGGACTCCACGCTGGGCCGCACACTTTCGCAACCAAACATCTGGTCCGAGCAGATCGTCTCCATCATGTTGCCGGTATGTGGAGAACGTCCAGCTCAGAACAACCCCCCCGTCTGCGTACAGCCGTGTGATTTTACCCACAGTCCAAACACACAGAGAAACACTGACTTACTAGTTGGAATGTTTTCAAACTCTTCTTCTGACATCCTTTGCTTCACATTTTTGACATTTTGCGCAGAGGAAGCTGAAGTCCTCCCACTCGCAGCTGCTGCGGTCCCTCGTACACCCCGGCTGATTTCACTCAAATATGCTGCTAGCGCGTCCACGGCAACGCTCCCCTTGTGGAATCATCTCCCTGTGTCTCTTCCAGAAAGCAGGATTTAGTGGGAAACCCGAGTTTGTTCATCCTGAAATGAAGAAAACTGCAGAATCTTCTCAGACGAACCGAATTCAAACGGGATGAAAGTTGAAAGACGTTTGGTTTGATTCTGTCTGTAGACGTGAACACAGACGTTTGATTTCTGTCTGTTAACGTGAACACAGACGTTTGATTTCTGTCTGTTAACGTGAACACAGACGTTTGATTTCTGTCTGTAGACGTGAACACAGACGTTTGATTTCTGTCTGTAGACGTGAACACAGACGTTTGATTTCTGTCTGTAGACGTGAACACAGACGTTTGATTTCTGTCTGTAGACGTGAACACAGACGTTTGATTTCTGTCTGTAGACGTGAACACAGACGTTTGATTTCTGTCTGTTAACGTGAACACAGACGTTTGATTTCTGTCTGTAGACGTGAACACAGACGTGAAAATGCTGCAGCGTTCTCCTTCTTTCAGGATGAACACACTCAGGCTTTTCACAAACATTGGAACATTGAGAATTAGAAATAAATACGTGTGTGTGTGTGTGTGGGGGGGGTCCTTATACATTACAGTTTGCCTTTTTATTAGAAATTGTGCTTAGGGCACCCAATTGGCTAGCGACGGCCCTGCTGATACACATCTCCCCTTAGCCGATGATGTCATAGCGCCACCTCTCTTTAGCCTCATGCTAACTGGCTAACAACAACAACAACAACAACAACATGACGTGTCTGTTCGTCTCCTTCTGGTTCCGTTCATCGTCTTCTTCCTGTGTTTGATTCCTTGTCATTCTCCATGTCTTCTTCGCTGTAATGGTCTGTCTCTGTGGCAGCGTTACAGCTCCACCTACAGGCCTGGAGGATGTACCACAGTGGACGCGCGCGTTTCTGGAGACGATTTTAACCCTTTACGCCCCAAGCTACTTTTTAGGACTCTGGTTGAAGATCACACCACAATAAAAAAGTTATCTGTGCAACCATTATGTCTATTTGAATGATGATAACAGCTAAGGTCAGACAGATTGTACAGCTGGACGAAGAGATTTCTGTTCTTTGGGTTCTTTCTGACGGATGCTTTGATGGATCTGTTAGGAACCTGTGGACTGTCTGCGTTGGTTTCAGGGGGTGTTTGTGCGTTTTCCATAAAGTTCCACAGTGACAGAGGCAGAAATGTGGGTTGACGCGGTGGCACCACACGGATTTAGAGATTTAACTGTTCATGTAGTTGGTGTGATATGTTCTTGCAGCCCAGGTTCTGCTGGTCCGTTTGATGTACGACATTACTGCAGTTCTTGTGATTAGTGTGTAGTTTCACACCATGCTGAGTGTTCTCTTTCCGTCCCTGTGCGGCTGTGGACCGAGTACAGGTTATTACAGCCGTCGCTGACGTTAAATGAATGGAATCTGGTCGAACGACAAGTCGCCATTCGGGACATTCCGGCGAACAGCTTCACCAATATAAACAGTCGTGTGTTGATGAAGGAGGCTGCTGAGCCATGACGGGGGGCGGAGGGGGTCGTGGGGATTACGAGGCTAATCTGAGGACAGACGGGGGGACACCTGTGGCCCGCAACACTCTGAGGATTAACGGCTGAATGTTGTGCTGACGAACGGACGACGGCTGGGGCCGCGTGCCCCCCCCCCCTTCCTCCACCAAGGAGGTACAGTATGTAGAGAACAGGGGGAGAAGAGGAACATCCATCTGCACGTCTGCCACGTACAGATCACTTTAACAATCGGAACGCAACACGCACAACACCCCAGTGGCTGCTGGGAGTCGTTTCCGGAGAGATTGAGCAACTTCCAGGTCTTCAGTTATGACTGGTCGCGTGCGCACGGAGCAGTCAGAGGTTTTCTTGTTGTGGCACGTCGCACAGTTTGACTTGTGTTAGCGTGTGTTGGATGCTGATGCTCCCGCGGCGATGATACACATCTTATCATCGTGAGCCGGAGAACGAGGGTGTGTCTCGGAGGACTCGACCCCAGATCGCCGAGGACACGCCGTCTCCTGTGTGTAGCACAAGCGCATCACACACACACACACACACACACACACTCGTCAACACGCAGAGACTGGTGCTTGTGAACCCGTCATTTTTATCATGTTTTTTTTGCAGTTTTGTTTCCCATCACGCTGTAGAAAAAAACAACAACTCATGGTTTCCACATGGAAGATGTTCTTTGTCCGTCACACGTCACACGACTGCACCGTAGAAAGAAGAAAGACAGAGACGCCGTCGATCACCAACGGATATAAGATGGTAGAAGATGATGTTTAGATGTTGTAGTCACCTGTAGTTTAATCACAAACGAACCAGCGACATCACTGGAGACCAACGTGTGAGGAGAGGACTTGATTATTTGTTGTCACTACACGTTTAGTCACGTGTGAACAGTTTCTGTGAAAACCTCATCGATGTGTGAGCGAATGATGACGACATCAATATTTACAGCAGTTTGACCGTCGTCAAGTTCTAACAACCTAACAACGGCGTCGTTGTCACGATGAGTTGATTCACTTTGCTAAGTGCTAACAGCGCTAACTAATTAACAAACTAGCTAATTAATTGGCGCCACGACGACGTCACATGCACGCCTCCTTCCAGCCAATCTTCCGAGGCCAACAAAGGAGAAGTGGTGCGCAGCAGCCGAGTGTCGTCGGTGTTGACTGACTTCAGTCCACCCCGACACATCTGCAAACCACTGCACACATTTTCACAGCATTCATGCCGTCCACAGGTCCACATGTTCTCCCAGCGGTACGAAGGGATCTGGGTTGGTTTTTTTTTTCTTTTTTCTTTTTTTTTCGTTTGTTTTTCCTGGCCAGCTGCGCTGTGAAGGCTGTGCCCCCGCAGACCTCCGAGGAGATGGTGGGTAGATGGTCGGCTCGGAGCCAGATGTCTATTTTTACCTCTCTCATGACTCAGTGTGCGTAATGAGAGGATACGTGGACACCGACGTGCTTCTGTCCTGGTCTGGAAGCATTGAAGACGTAAATCATGTCGGCTGTTGAACGTGATTCTGTGAAATGAACGCGTCCTCTGCTCCCAGCGTCCACGTTCTCCTCGGCCCCAGTCACTGTCCGAAGTCGTCGAGGAAGTTGCCGAGCCCTTCACCTCGGACCTCGGACCGGTTTAACTCACAGAAGCCAAGTTCAGAATCCAAGTTAATCTGTCAACTGTTTGTAGTTTTTTGTTGTTTTGTTTTGTCACAGTCGCGGTTTAGTTGGACATGAAATAAGTAACAACTAGCAAGAATGGTTTTATGTTGTGATAATGAAAGTGGAACGCTAGAGACGCTTCTCAGCGTTAAGGAACCGTTTGACTTTTTCTGAGTGCAAATACTTGCGTAATTGCGGTACTCCAAAGTATGCTAGCGCCAGTGTAGTGCCGGGGGTACCGTCAATGTTAAAGGGTTAAAATAACGGTCAAAGGTCAAAGACGTTTGATGTCACTGTCACTGTAAAACGAAAACATTCCAGAACGTTCAAACCATTTCAATCTATATTGCACCTGCTCGCAGTTCCCTTCACATCCTCTAGTCTAAACTAACACTGACATCCGATGCAACTGGAACGCCCCAGAGCTCTGGGGAATCAAACACTGTTCGTGGTTGGACTCAACAGTCTTGGACTTTGTTGTGGGAATATTGGTGAATTTGCAGGCGTCCTGCTGTGGAAATGTACGGCCGCCGTTTGCACAGAGACGCTCGGTGTGTGCGCACGTGACGGAGATCGACAGAACGTCAGAACGGGTCTTTCTAGTCTCATTCATGGTTGGCTGTCAGCCACCTCACGGCCTTGTTTGAACGGGAGCCAGGAGAGGACGGCTCCTCAGCTCCGGATTGCTCCTCAGGGTGAGACAAGAGACTCCTCGGAGCGGTTGGTGGGAGGAGGACAAACGCACCGAGAACAATCCTCAACTTTCTGACAGGAAAGCCAAATGGCACGTTGAGTGCTGCCATCGTGAAGGGGAGGCTGAATATTTCATTCAGTGGCGCTGGAAGATCCGTGTGAACCTCAGAGAGTTCTAAGAAGGCAAATGGGAAATAAATATTCAACATGAGCGTTCATCCATCCAAGTTGAAACGTGGCCTCCGACCAAGTTTTCCTCAGGAAACGTGTTCGGCTTCTTCTTTTTCAATCCGGTGTTTACTTACTTTCACTGTCTTGTTTTTTTCAAATCCAGAAGGTGGTTCAGATGAACGCAGCACGCGCCGCGTTTCACCAGCAGACGATGGAGACACTGTCAGAAAACGTCCAACGCGTCCTGAAACGTTCCAGCTTTGGAGTACCGTAATTACATGATTATTTGCGCCATCGGGAAACCTTGAACGCTTCCTCAAAGCTGAGAAGTTGCACTTCTTCAGTCACTCGGACGCATCAGTAAAGTCTTGACCGAGGTAGATGTGGTCACGTATCACTGCGAGGATCATGTTGGAAATATTTGGAAAGCCGTCGCTGACTGGGCGCAGATGTGCGACAGCTGTTTCAGACGTCAGCTTGGCAGCGTGACGTCGTCTTGTCGCTGCTCCGGCTCCGTCGTCTCTGCGCGCTTTCGTCTGAAGTTTGAAGAGTTTATTTATCCTGAGCTGTTGAACGTGACACACGTTTTCCTCTATTCCACCGCTTCATTCTTCAACTTCACACAGCTGCTGCGTGTCGTCGATGCAACGCAGCTTCTCCTCATCGCAGATCCGTCACAGTGACACGCTGCCATGTTGTGGTCTTTGTAAACGCTGAATTCATTACTGGGATGTGTCAGAATCACTTCAATAATCCACAGATGGAATTAACTTTTGTTCCAGCTGCTCCAACAAATGTGATAAAGTAATTTGTTGTCATTACACAAAAGACTGTACAACAAAACTGTTGGTGCAGGATAAATAAAATAAAATAAAATATATGTTACAAATAAAATATAAATAAAATGTGCAATAAAGACAATTGATAATAAAGTCAAACAGAAATAACAATTATAATAATATATAGTAAACAAGTACTGTGTCAGTAGAAAAAACATGCATCTATGTATTTATGGGTGGTCTGGCATCTCGCACACACACACACACACACACACAGATACACAGGAGTGGCTGCCTGTGGACGGAGGGTAACTTGACCCCGGCGAGCTGAGTGCCTGTCACAGCTCATCAGCGCTGAGATGAAATGGAGGCTGGTAGAAGTGGTTCTTTGCTTTACTTGGAGCCTCGAGCAGGAAACACACACACACACACACTTGGTTTGTTTTTGGGAGCCGGCCGCCTCCAGACATAACAACACATCCAACCTGAGCTGCTGTACGTGAAACAGCAGACGTCAGAGGGGTTCCACGTGCTCCGATGCTGAAAGCTGCTGAGCTCAGCGCGGCTACGATCGGCGCGCACACACACACACACACACTTCCGGGGCCTGTTCCAGAAAGCAGGTTTGGAGAAAAGTTTGTTCATCCTGAAACTTTCTGTATTTCTTGAGTTACTGATGAACTTTAAAGACACTCGGTTTGATCTCGGTCCGTTCATGTGACATTTTCCTTCATTTCAGGATGAACAAACTCAGGGTTTTCACTCAACCTGCTTTCTGGAACTTTCTGGACTCTTGACGCGGTCTCTGTTTGTAGCAGAAAATAAAAAGGAACCACTGAGGTGTCGATGGCCGGACTCATTTCTTCATGATACTCCATCCATCTCATGCTGTGTCTGGAGTACAACTACCAACCAGAAAGTCCCTCGTCAGGCTGTTTTCACAGGCGTTAGCGGTGACTCGTACCGTACACCCTGGAGGAGTCGCCAGCTCATCGTGTGTTGTCCTTTCATTGAGTTGTTCACCCCCTCATGTCCCAGTCAGTGTGATGATGATGATGATGATGATGATGATTCATGATCCACGGTAACAACAAGCTCCTCTTCTCCTTCCCAGAACTCCATGAATCTTCCTCCAGACAAAGCTCGACTGCTGCGTCAGTACGACAACGAGAAGAAGTGGGAGCTCATCTGTGACCAGGTGAGATTGATTGACTGATTTCAGGACGAACCAACTCTGGGTGGGGTGAAGAAGGAGAGAAGGTCCACAAATAATAATAATACAAACACTGTGAGGTACAAACTTGGACGTCTGATGGAACTGGAACAACACTGTGACTGGTTGAAATAGTCCGATAATTACGGTAATAACGTCTGTGTTTGATTTTTTGTTTTTTTTTTGGAAAATGCTAAAATGTAGAACAATAAAAACAACAAAGAAAATAAAATACTACCATAATAAAGCGCCAGCATAGCTAGCATAGTCTAATAATAATAATATAGTAGAATATGTAGTCGCCATGTTGAAAAGCAGTAAGAAGAAGTCTCTTATGTGATTATATATAGTTTAAATTATTCAGGTTACATTAAGTGTTAAAATAAATGACGTGTTCATATGAATAATGGACAACTACTACGCCAGCATTCGTTGGAGGGTTAACGAGCTTTAACGCATTAACGACGCATCACGTCCACGTACATTTGTTCTGAACATTAGCTGAGTCGTTGACTGTCCACAGAAGGTCGGCGTTCCGTGCCTGCAGCTCTCCTCTCCTTTATCCTGTGCGCCTTTCTCAGCCGTGACACGCTGCCCTGGCTCCTCTGGTCAAGTGGGTTAAGAGGCACAGCGGGGGGGGGGGGGGGGG
>CAAKHB010000102.1:8571-36686 GCA_901007665.1 Aeoliscus strigatus | reverse complement strand
TTCTAACTCACAGCCCACCTGTGGGGCATAACCACTAACTACATTCACCATTACTCCTTCTATCTCTACCTTCACATACATCAACCTGTCTGACTCTCGTTTCACCTCCACCACCTGCCTAGCATACTCTTCCTTAATAATCACCCCTACTCCGTTCCTCTTCCCATCTAGACCATAATAGAACAACTTGTAGCTTCCTCCAATGTTTCTTGCCTTGCTGCCCTTCCACCTAGTCTCCTGCACACACAAAATATCTACTCTTCTCCTCTCCATCATGTCAGCTAATTCTCTACCTTTCCCTGTCATTGAACCTACATTCAGAGTTCCTAACCTCAGACTGATCTTTCTAACCTTCCTCTTTTCCCTCTTTCCCTGCACCAACCGTCCTCCTCTTCTTCTTCGTCCTCTTCTTCTTTGACCAACAGTAGTCCAATTTCCAACAATACCCTGTAGGTGAACAGCACTGTTGGCGGTCGTTGTTGACCCGGGCCTCGACCGATCCGGTTTGGAAATCATTTTGATCACTCGCATATTTGATTTGGCATAAGTTTTACACCGGATGCCATTCCTGACGCAACCCTCCCCATTTATCCGGGCTTGGGACCGGCACCAGTCAACAACGGCTTCCGCACCTGCTCCCTAGTGGCTGGCCTCCCCATTTATCTGGGCTTGGGACCGGCACCAGTCAACAATGGCTTCCGCAACTGCTCCCTAGTGGCTGGGTTGTCGATGAACATGTCAAGGGTGTTAAATGCTTTGGAAGCGTCTTCAGCTGCAGCAGACTTAACATTTGGTTCACTTTCTGTTCATATGGAAGAATCGTGTGTCTAATCAACGACTGCATCCATGTCTTGATCAGATGAAAAAGATTCACCTGTGTTGCATGATCAGTTTTTAGTTTCTCTAGAGCTGTTTTTAACCTACAGGTCAGATCAATAATAAGCTAATAATAAACTAATAATAACTAATAAGCTCCTTCCCGTCATCCAGACCAGTCTGGATCCCCCTCATGGAACCTGACTCTGATCCTCTGTGTTTTGCTCAGCTCCTCAGTCCACAAGTGTTCTATTTTTAAACTCTTGCTATAGCGGAGCAACTGTATGTGTGTGTGGAATATTAAGCACCCCTCCTCTCTCACTGGTCCCCTGTCTAACAGTGGGTAACTGAAGTCATCATCGCCTCTCCTCCATCCGTAGACCAGTGCACACTTCAATCAAGTGCTCGCCACGGAGCCCTCTCTTCTTCCTCGTGTCTCCTTCCTTCCCACTCACGTTCATCCATGTTCATAAACACACAATCACCCTGCTGTGTTTCGTCTTTCATTTTCCCTTCAAATATTCTGTCTGTCTGCTGAGCTTTGTTTCCTCAGCAGTAAGACAAGCAGTGTGATCACGTTCTACATACAGATGATCAGCTTTCCTGAGTTGAGTGTGTGTTTTTACAAACTCTAGGAAGGTAGAAACAGCACAGGTCTGCCCACCCTGAGGGAGCTCTTTGTTCCTCTCTCCTCTTTTCTTCACGTCTCTGAGAGTTGGACAGCATGACTCACAGAGAGGGCTTTATCTCCCAGGTTCGAGATATTGGCATTTACCACATATAGTTGCTGACTTTTTTTTCCCAACATACTGTGTAGTGACATCTAAAATGGGCCTTGCATTTGTAAGTACACAGTGTAACTTAATGAGTATTCCCAGCTCACTGAGTTGTCCCCCATGGAAATATTTATGACATTTCCCCAACCATTTCATTATGACAAATAAAGATTCGTAGAGAATCAGATTCAGGCCCCGTCCACACGGATACGATTTCTCACAACTAGGACTTTTCTGCTAAAATATACTGAAGTACGTGTATTCGCTTACCAAATGAGAAAACACACTACAAGTGGAGGGAGACAGCTCCCACAACCTTGGCAAAAGATCTTAGTCTCAGGAAATAAGAAGAAATGTAAACGCAAAATGTGAAAGACCCTTGAATTCAGGACTACAGATAAAATGTCTTTCATAGCTGACTTTTCTGATTTATTGACTCACTGTGTTTTTTATTTTCCGTAAGACACTTTGACACTGTTTTGTTCATATATATTGGTATTATGTTATGTGTATTACACAGCATGTACTTAAACACACATGCAATTTAAACACGGAGGTGTTGATGCTGCTCTGTAAGCAGAGGGAGCCACTGCATTCCCATTTTGGAACAATCCCTCAGCTTTAGCTGATGGCACAGCAGCTCCTTTTTATCCTCTCTCACAGTCTTTGTTTCCTCTTTCTCTTTGATTTATCCGTCACTCTGCGTCGCTCTGGATCGTCTATGTCAAAAGGATGAGGAGGTTTTCTGCCTCAATTAGGGGAGAATAGTGACTAAGATGGAGCGTAATGATACAGATTGTGATTGTGAGTGTGTTGTTCCCCGTCCTCCATTTACATTCCCTCTACATGGCGGGACTCATTTCCCGGCCACCCTCCCTGAACCCAGTTTCAGGGAGTTGTGTCTTGATTGGAAGATTTGGGAAGACAGCAACACAACATGCTTGTTTAGCAGGCTAGACCGATTTCTTTTACAATCCCTTCCTTACTGCATTGAAAAGATCTGCATTCACATCAGATTCATTGCCGATTTAACAGTGCACAACCTCTGTGTACTACACACATCAACTTGACAGTCAAGGACCCACGCAGACAGACAGTAAGACAGCTGTGTGTTAGAGCTGGTTGATGAGATGACACACGGTCCCAGCCACCCAGACCACTGACTTTCTATTGCCCTTGGATTTTTGGAGATGCTTGGGCACCATTGGTCTCCATGGCAACAAGATTATTGCATCACTACTCTCCAGCTGCTGTCGTCAAGCTGGTGTTTGGCCAAGCTCTGCGGCAGCCCAACAGTGACTCCACACACTCACACAAACACACCCGCTGTGAATGCCAATACCCTCATGCTGAACTCTCCCAATTAGAGGAGCATGGCCATATGTTCAAACAGGGTAAGGACTTACTTTCATTCAGGGTCCATGTCAAAACCCTTTCTCCATATTGGATAATAAGTGTTGATGGGTTGTGCTGTCGACTGTGTGTGTGTGTGTGTGTGTGTGTGTGTTTGATCCACTTAACTGCAATAAGATTTGTGTCAGTGTCAAATCTAAATTAGATTGTTCCAGCCTCTCAAATAGGAAACACTTCTTTTATTCAAGATCAGCATTCCTTTTACGCCATGTTAAGTTGAATCTTGAATTTCAGATTTAAAAAAAAAACACTAATAAGTGAATTTTCAGAGTATTGACATAGGAGAGGAACAATGGTGTATTAAATAGGATCGTCCTCTGCCTGACTATATTTTAATTCCACAACTAGAAATGGTCCAAAATAAATTTACAAACTAAAGATGCGTTTGTATTGTAGAAATCAGACGGAACCATCTCCTCTACTTCTCCTGTACCCCAGTTTAGCTCTCGCCTTAGGGAACGTTCGTCCCAGCACTGCTTAAATGGGGTTAAACAGTCTCTTAGCCCAATTTCAGAGTGCTGGGTCCCAGTGGATGGCTGTGATAGATGGCCACATGAATGCAAAGCACCTACTGTACCAACCAAGTGGTTGCAGTGTGAATGTGGGTGTCACTTAGGTCCGAGCTGGTCATTTGTACAGCTTCAACGCGTGTCTCGCTTTTCTTTACCTCTGTCATCGCCCACTCGGTTATTTCAAGTTCAAGAAAGTTGAAAAAAGATGTGTATGTCCCCTGCAGCATCCATCAAGTTGCCGTTGCTTCCACTGACAGGACTGCATTTCCCACAAGGCGTTGTGTTCTTCCTGCTTCTGCAGAGGTCAAAGTGACCTTGCTGTCAGACTGAACTCTCACTGCACCAACTGTGTTTCTTCAGCTTGAAGACACATGCAGCCTGTCCCCGGCCCTGGGGTCTCACTAAGAGGGGGTGGAGAGCAGGCACCTATTGACATTATCTTACATAAATCAGGTATATTTCAGGTCACGTCTAAAATTAGAATTGTGATGTCATTTATCTGCAGGGTGGTCATGGGCAGTAGGGATTAAAAATGTATAAATTGTCAGGAGGAGGATAATGCAGCAGTGTGAGACGGTAGGACCAGTCAGATATGTCAGAGAAACATCTGAAAGACAGAGAGGGGGAGGAACAAATAATCATTTAATTTGATCACTAAATTGCTTCTAATGCTCATTGGTGAGAACGCACAGGATTGCAAATCAGCAAAGGTCAAAGGTCCTTCTAGAACTCTAACATTCTAGATTGTAGAACAGAGTGGTATAAGTTATTTAAATGTTTGGGTTCCATCAGTGACGTGCATGGAAAGAAAAAGAAATTATGGTGATAATTATACAGTGCTTTCCAGTTTCCCAATTTCACATGATTTTCACATTTGCTGTTAAAATACTGAGAAGAGCCTTGTGGCTCCCATTGTAGAGGGGAGGGAGAGGTGAGTTGCAGACAGGAGACCAGAAAATACTTACTAGCATTAGCAATTTAGTGAGCCACAGAGAAGCTCTTCACCAAACTAAAGTCGAGGAGTTCGCCCTGCGTATGAGCAGGTCTGCGACCGACAGGCTGAAGAATGTCGCCGCCAACATTGTGTTTTCTTCTGCTTGCACATTCTCCGACAGCCATTCCATCCCAAAAGAACCACATTTCTTTTTTGCTTTGGCTTGGTGAGTGGATGAGCCAACGCTGGTTCGTTTCACCAGTATTGGCGTTAACACTAGTAAATTAGCTGCATTCCACTTCCACGTCATTTTAAAATTGTACAGAATAAATTGTAATGTGTTTTTTTTATTTTCAATCCAGATTTTTCTTGTGAGCAGTGCAGATTTTCTGTGCGCAGAGACCGTGTTAGTGCGGAATTGCGTACGCTCGCCGTGAAGAGGCACTAGGTGGGGCACACAGTTGTTGTTCCTCCTGGTGGGGGGCAGTAGTGATCCCAGGGATTCTTCAGCTTGCAACTCCTCAGCTGCAGAATAAGATGACAGCAGCTACTGGTACATCAACAGTCAGCAAATCAAGTGCAGCCATCCATTTGTTTTTCCGTTTGCCTGGCCTTACTTTAAAAATGGAGGATTACATATCTAACCTACAACCATTTTCTACACTGGTCTTTCAATCGAAGCAGGAGGTAGTAATAAAAGGAAGACCAAAGATCTCCATTGAGACAGAGACTCAATACTGAAAAGGAACATTTCGATGCGTCTGTTCAGAAGGAGCGGCACATAGATTTCATTTATAAATAAAGGTAAGAGCATAACAATGGTTTTTAATTAGTGTGCTTTTTGTGTGCTTCAGTTTGTATTATTGCCAGCAGCAAACTGTTGCCGATCAAATGGTGAATAAGCTACACTGTAGGTTCATATGTTTGTAAATGTGATTGGGATGAAGTCAGTGTCTCACCACACATGAACCTCACCGCACATCACTGGGTTCTATAACAGCACATTTCAGATGTCGCATCAAAGTAGGTCTGAGCATCTCAGCGACACAAGGGGTTCCATTTTGGAGTGTATTGGCTTTCACACATCTGCATTCAGATGCCTCGTACCTGTTGTGTTACTCTTTGGTTGAGCACACACTGTACATGCCAACCGGGTTCCATAAAAGGTGGTCTGGTAGTTTTTGTGTGATACTGTTGCCTGGCAAACATACGGGCACACTGCAGCTCACCTCCTTGGTGGAAGTAAAGTTTAATGCATTCTGAAACATCTTCAAGGGACTGAACTGGGATTTAAAAATAATGGAAATCCTCTTTATTTTGGAGACTGTTAATTCTCTCTCTCTCCCACCAGCGAGGCTACTTTGAAACTCATTTTTGTAAGTGGTGTCAGATAATAAGGTTTATATTTTATTCAGTGATAGAAAATTACATGCAGACATAGGTTTAGAACCTTAATGTGAATGTCCTCAGCTGCACCACAAGAAGAAAGTTCACACTTTCTCATAGCTAGAAGGGATATTTAAGGGTTTAAGTATGAAATAATGTAGCTGCTATTCAATTATTCTGATGTCACCTTTTTTTGATATCAGTCTACACAGACGTGTATTTAAACGGTGACTTCATTAATTAAACATGCCTGGAATTTAAAAATAATCATATTTTATTAATGAATTTATCTATTTTTCTTTTATTTAATTTTTTGTTGATTCTCATTGACAGGAAAACCATTTGTGGAAAAGAAGACATTTCACAAATAGATGACATGGGTAAAAATTGATGGAAATGTTGCCATCTAATGTTTTTGGATTTTCTTCAGTCACACTGAAGAGAACTTTCTTACATATTTTAATCACTTATCAGGCTGGATGATCCAAATTTCTGCAGCACAGGTCATTATTATTTGTATGGTATGGTTAGTTCCGGAATTCACTAACACACACAACATTGTTAACATTGCGGTCATTCTTATATAACATATAAAATACAGAGCAGCTATAGAAATTGAATATAGCAATAATGAAGGCAGAGAGGTAAATTATGAAATATGTGGATTTAAAGAAAAGGGTCCCACAGATAGGATTACAGTTATAGATTTGAAGTATCTCTCACTGAACGTGTGGGCTGTGGTGTGTTGTCTGACAATAATGCATATTGTGTCTAACAGCTTGACAGAAGTGGTTTTACTTGCCAAATGCGTTCTTGCTTGTGCTTGCAATTGTCCCTGAACTCTCACCTGTACTGCACGGTATGACTCAGTCAGTGAGTTTGACTTTAGATCGTGTGACTTTGCAGAGATGTGTATTCCTTCAGTTCTATCTGTAGTCTTTTGGTTTGGACTCTTAACTGTTCAGCTGTTCATGTAATGTGTCATTTCTAGGTTTGACACCTCAGCTCATCGGGCAAAGAGGTACGATTTAGGACGGTTTGTCATTAATTTTATGGAGCTAACTGCAATGGATAACTCCAACAAGTGGTCTGTTTCTTTATAGGTTTGGTGTTATGTGAGATGTGCTCTGACCACGCTAAACCAGGAAACCATATGAAAGTGAATTACTCATTCCAGAGGATCAATACTTGCTTTGCTCTTTACTGAGAACACCCTGATATTGATATAAGCCTAATTCTCTCGGTTAGTCTTTATTAGGTTGTACAGACTTCATTCAATATGCAGCAGAGGAGGAATGGTCAGAAATCTTAAAAACACGCCACATCTGACCCTTCACATTGTGGCTTTATTTGGGTTCCATGGGAGGAACCAGAATCCACATTCAATCACATTTCAGTACAAAAGCTAATCCTGTTCTCCCCTTCGAAGTGTTTGTTTCCACCTAGTCTTTTCTATCCTTTTCATCTTCCTCCAGTTTCAGCAAGGACTCAAATACTCAGGAGAGCGCACTACTCTGCCTCCTGTTCTATTGAACCTGTTCTGGAAGAAGTGGTTGCACTGCTCTCATTGCTCTTCGAGAGGAAGATAGCATGTGCCCTCAGAAGAGACTTTCCTCACACTGGGCAGCGGACATTGTCCTGTGATCTGTGGCCCCGAGAGGGATTGTGTTTACAGTTGCTGCCAGTAC
Organism: Aeoliscus strigatus; assembly: GCA_901007665.1. Taxonomy (NCBI): domain Eukaryota; kingdom Metazoa; phylum Chordata; class Actinopteri; order Syngnathiformes; family Centriscidae; genus Aeoliscus; species Aeoliscus strigatus. The sequence goes on along the minus strand of CAAKHB010000102.1, from coordinate 29,161 downwards.
AGCCTGAACGTATTTCCCACAGCGTAGGGTAGAGTGTGGGGTACGTGCACCTCTCCAGAAAAGTAACTCTGTCACGTCTGTTTGGGCCTCCGCAGACGGCATCAACTGCGATTGGACTGATGACGTCACCTGACTTTCCATTTCTCGGAACAGCACTTCTGTGTTTGCAGAGAAAACAGAACTAAAAAGTGAGTGGAAAATGATGGCGATCTTGTTGGCGTTGCTGTGGTAACAACATCCGCTCACTTTCAGTTGCTATCGTTTGAGGTAAACAAAGAAAACCCCAAAAAAACAACATCAGAGGGGCAGTTCTGTGTTTGCTGAGCAAATACAACTGCCATAAAGTTGAATTTTGAAAAAGAAAAAGTGAGAGTAAAATTATACTGGACTTGTTGGTGTTACTGCGGTAACAAGATCTACTCACTGTCAGTCGCTCTCACTTAAAGTAAAAAAAGAAAAACACCGGTAACCAGAAACAAAACACCATCAGCGGCACGATTCAATGCAGATTTAAGCAGGCAGATGCAGAAGTATAGACGGTGACGACGGTGTAGGGTGTCCATGTCGGGTACGACGTTAGGTCCGAGTCAGTTCAGCGGAGACGCATAAATACAGTTTTAGTCTGACCATCAGACTAAAACCTGCATTTAAGACAAACTGCTGCGTGTCAGCACTTCAGTGATTACATGTGCTCTCTGCAAAACACAAGGTCATCCAGTGGCCTGTTGTTTGAATCTGCAGTGAGATACCTCAGAAGTCCAAATGCTGGTGGGCTAGACAGACAGTTCCTCTGCTCAGACAGCAGTCAGATGTAAGTAAGAGTATAGTCAGAGCGGGCTGAAACATACACAGACTCAGCTTCTTTCCAGCAGTGAGCAGTGTGTGGTTGAGCTGAAGGATGTGTGACAGGAATGAGAACAACACCTTGTCGTCCTCTCAGGGGCCTGACTCTCTGCAGCTCCACAGCTAATTGTCTCTGTCGCTGCTTTGGCATTCTGAATGCAGCAGTATTCGTGCTCCTGTCATTGGCTGCTGTTTGCCTCTGGCAGTAAAGGAGAGGGTGCTGCCCTGGTGTAATAAAAAACATTACTTCTCAGAGTTGAAACACAAGCTTCTTAGCTAAATGTCAGCTGGAAGGTATTTTTTCAAAAATCCAGTTTCCATTACTGTCTGTTCAGTAATGGAAATCCTTAGTCTCCATTACCGAACAGACAGAGTTGTAAGTATAGTTGAACACAGGTGCATAAAGAAAAGGCACAATGACAGTGAAGATTTATTTATTGAGTGGAGTTCACTCAGTAGATGCAGTCTGGAGATTGGTGAGGCCCTGAAATTATAAACGGAGTTAAACTATGGACCAGTGCAGAACAGATGTTTGGGTGACATGTGACCTGCTTATCTGTGATCTCCTGTGTCCTGCTCCCAGGGCGCACCAGCCTAAGAGTCCACAGGGCAACAAGCAGCTCTTTTTTTGCCCCGGAAGGTTCCATTCAATATATTGTGGCGGGGGTGAGGAGAATAGTATGAGAAGTAGTGAACTGAATGTGGATATGACTGCATTAGAGACTGACTACATTGTGATTTGGTGTGTGTGTGTGTGTGCACGTGTGTGTGCATGTGTGTATGAATGACAGATGGATTCGCTCAGGTGATGTACCAGGAATCCCCTGTCTTTAGTTTTGTTGGAGGGTGGGAGGTATATAAGGCCAAGCTTCCGCACCAAGGGCCTCTTTGTTTGATTTTGCACTGCAGTGTCTTGGTGATGGTGACAACTTTGTACATGTATTTGTATTATGGACAAATAAATGCCCATGTAGGGATTTTTCAGCATCTGTTGCCTCTGCTTCTTCACATGATCTGCACCACTCGTCATTCATCAAACGACGGATACGTCAACATTTGCATCTGCCTGTGAATATAGAAATACAGACGCTGATCTCCTCAGAATGAGCTGAGACGAGTTCAGAGATCTTGGATTCTTGTGCTGACATGTATTACAACAAAGAATTAAGATGTGCAGTGAAAGGCATTCTGTGTTGTGAACAAATATAGGCACCTACATTGAAACACAGCAGCTTCTAGTGTTTATGTGGCATGGATGAAGTTGGATGAAAACAGCTACTTAGACCCACTCAGGGCTGATTTGATTGAGTGGGGAAAGAAGAAGAATGAGCGTCAGTTGGAACCTTGATCACACCTTCACTGGTCCTCACTCACCGTTTACCGTTATGCCTTCGTCCTCACCATATCATCATCTCCCCCCATTGAATGTTTCAGACAGTCAAGACCAGACAATGTCCTTTAATGTTTCGTGAAAAGACAATGAACTAAATCTGCTACTTGTATGAAAAACTTTAGAACACGTCTTTTGTCAAAGCCCAAATCCTGAAGAAGGTTGTATCCTCAGTGTGCGGCTTCAGCAGGCTGAGCAGACTTCAAAACCAACCGGTTGGAGATGTGGATCAGAGCTCAGCGCAGGAAACAGAAGCTTCGATGCAGGCCGATGCTCGGTCATGGGAGCTTTCTCGTTTGGGACCTTTTATGTTGCTTTGGTTTAAAAATCTCCTCCTATTTCCTGCTCAGCTGTCCTCATAGCGGATTGAGACGAAGGACTACAGGCTGAACAGTGGGACTGTTTGTCACACACACATTTACTCTCAATCCCAGATAAGTATGTTGTTCAACAGAGAGCTCTATTTATGTATTTTTACACTGTCTACACACTCAGTGAAGTTTAAAACACTCTCAATTCTCGTTTAACAATCCATTCAAGGGTGAAATCATTTTTGCTTTGTCTCAAACATCAGTATTTTTTGAGTATTCCTGTTGGACAGGTAAGAGTTGGGGTTCACCACAGTTCAGAAGAAAAACAACATTTCAGTTTCTTTCTCATCACTATTCATTTTCTGCTTCTCCTTGTGTAATTTCATGCAGTTAGACCTGCTCTGAGGAATCTGTTCAGGGTTCATTTTAATGTAGAAATGGGTGGTATGTGATGATAACGGCAGTCCAACAGACAAAGTGATGCTAATTCTCCCAGAGGGACAGAGTTGGTGGGGGAGGCCACAACGTATACTTCAACACAATATCTGAACTGTCTGTTGGTTGATTCATTTTATGTGTAACTGGAATGAAGAGATGAGACTTGGTCATGACACAGTTGATTTATATCCTGGCCTGTGTGTGAATGGGTGAACTGTGATCACATGGTGTCACACATCCGTGTAACGGTCTTGCATTTGTTCAGATTCAACCATTGGTTTAAAAACTGTTGATAAAATGAATAAGTGTTGAAAAGATCAGCTGATAATTTTTGGACCATTTAGGTTCTTTTCTTTTTCATTTTGTAACTATGAAGGATCATAAAATTGGTATAGGAGCTTGTTTTTCTCACCATGATACAGTTGTATGTATTTGTAAAATCATGGTGCCTGATGTCAATGAAGATTCTGTCTCATAATGAGCAAAAATCGTTCAACAGATTTCTGGATCCAGGTGGTTCCAGAACTCTGGAACAGAGTTTCAGAAGCATTTCCTGAAAATTTCATTGAAATCCGTTTTTATTTGCTGACAAACAGATACTATCTTGACAGACAATGGTCACGTGATCCCCAAAGGTAAAAACTACATTTTCCAAAAGGTACTGGTGCTCATGGTGCATCCAGGGGTATGGAGGATGATCAATGAAAAAGCTTTTTGTATGGAACGCTGCAGTTAATATCAGTTGATGTGCACACACCATCCGGTACCTTCTGACAAAATTCGACAGCAGTAAATTGCGTGCATGTGTGTGCCTGCATATTCTACATGTGCCTGTGTGAGTCGAGTCAGAGGATAGCTGAGCCTGGTGTGTGAGCACTGTAATGCCACATTGCCCTTCTGAATCCTTGTCTGGATGCAAGCACAGCAGATGCAGGGCGCCACCTCTGATCATGGCCTGTAATCAGTAACACGTTTGACCTGCCGACTGCTCGGTCAGAGCAACAATATTGGCAGTTAGCACTTTCTGCAGAGCAAACCTCCGTCTCTGGTGTCAGAGCTCGGTGCCTTTGGTTACAGTCCTACACTGAGACTGCTGCGTGAGGAGCAGAGCCAGGGTCCTTCTACTAGAAATGGTTTCTGCTTTTATAATCTCAAGCATCTTAATGAATTACAATATCAAAAGTCTTTTTTTTTTTCTTTCAAAAAGTGAAATGCATTTCTCTGTCTAGATTCGTCATACACAGATTTTTCAAGTGTTTCTCTCTGATGATTATAATTTTCTGAGATATTGAATTTTGGGTTTTCAATAAATGTAAGTCCATGTGTGATGAATCGATATTTCAAGACGTGTCACTTTTTCAATGGATTTACTGGACAAAATCAACCATTTTATGCTTAGCGATATCTTATCAAGATACACCTGTATACAAGGTTGTCTGTTTTCTAATGAGTCTGTCCAGCCTGTCACAACAGCGTTGTAGCAGGAAAGTGTCCTGACAGACTTTGAATCTTGTTGTTGTTCACTCATTAAAAAACACCCCATCATCATGTTACTATTACTTATTGTCTGCATACTTTGACTGAAAGCGATCGATGGGCTACTTTTCCTGTAAGAGCTCCCACTTTAACCGCGTGGAGTAAGTAATGAGCTTTCTATTATTGTCGGTTTAAAACATGAGAGTTCCAGGACCATTTCACACTTTGACAGACGCCAGATGGTGCTGGCATCTAGGAGGTACTTGGCACAGCATTCAAAAATGCTTTTTATAAATTAACTTTGATTGATTCTGTGCATTTGACTGACATCTTCGCATTTGATCCTCAAGATATTTGTGGATTTAAAGCTGAATTATTTCTGCAATCAGTGTAAAGCTTGAAAGGATTTTTCTTTAACTGCCGTGCAGTTGCAGTAAAAAAAAAACTCCATTACTGAAGTTGGATGAAACCTTTATAATATTAATGAAAGTGTCGACGACATGACTTTCTATTTGTGGAACATCTCTGGAGATCAGGAGCAGTGTTCCAGATTTTGGGCTCAGTTTATGGAATCCAATTTACAACATCGTCTCAGTTCTCAAACAGACTCATGTTGAGGCCTGTGTTGTGCCTTCTGGAACTGGAAATGGCACTGCTGATGGGTGAAGTGATTGCATTCTCAACGCCACACCTTTGTAAAATAATCAGACGTAGGAGCCCGTCCTCCAACCAACACCCTCATTAAGTGGATAATCTGGTGTGTCTGGTCTAGAAATAACAGAAACTGTTTTGTACGGAATCGTGCTGATTGTGTGTGATTAACGTAGAGCCTGAATCATGACCCTACACTGATGAAAAATCGGTGGGTCATATCTCCTACCACAGATTGAGGCACATTCGGGGATGGTGTTCCAGGTTGTATTTTACGGTGAAACTGTAGTTGCTGGCCAGCGTCCTCCACGTGCCAGTGTGTGTCTTACCCCTGATACACCTGGATGTGCCAGTTTCATTGATCCTGTGCTGTCACAGAACATTAGCAGCACTTCCAAATACATCTTACACTGCTTTTACTGTAGGCAAACGTGATCCAAAGTAACTTTATATCTGCCATCAAGTATCAACATCACCTGCCCTTTGTTTGACGATATGACATTTGCAACAAGGGTTGTTCTCTAAATTCTGAATTATCACAAAAGTACGATATGTTCCTCAGTCAGCACACTATCGTAAAGATCATTTATCTCTGCCTATCTCACCTCCCATTTTCTGCTAACACGTTCATGTTGAGAACGTTTCTGAGCATGCACAGACTTTCTGTTTGCGTTCAAGCTTTGACTGGAACATGTTGACATGTTCACATTCCTGCAGAGCTGTTTCTCAACCCAAACACAAAACCCCCCCACTTGACTTTCAAGTTTCCTGCTGTCAGCTTTCACCCCTTTTCAGATCCTGGATGCTGTCTGAGTCCGTTGTCAGAGCCATGAAAGACCTTTGCTTTCTTCTGATCGTTCCTCCCTGCCACCTTAAGATGCTACATATCGTATATCTCATGAAGTCCTTGTGAAAGGCAGCTTCTGTTCTCATACCTTGAAGGGGATATTTAAGTGTGTTTTACAAACTGGAGGTGGGTGTTGGAACAGTTTATGTAGAGTGGTGTCACGGGGGTTTTAATGGACTGGCCACAGCATCATACTCTGGTCTGTTGACTTTGGGATGTCGGTTTGGAGTCTGAAAACATTAACGTGATATTTTGAGTGGATATAAACATTGATCCAAGGCCCGGTCATTTCCAATGATCCAGTCCAGTCTAAAGTAAGAAACATTTTGGTTTTGAGTCTTGTGATAAGAGCCATCGGGCCTACACATTATTTTTCCTTTCCCTAGAAGATGTCCCTTACCTGAGGGACTAAGCAATAAGTTCAGATTATGCCCATCCGCCTTATGGGCTTTCTACTTGTAGGACCAGTGTGACATCTCTGTGGAGCCCGAGGGTCCGTCTTAACTAGAACGGATTTACGCAACTGAGCCTGATTGTGAATGCAGCACCGGTATCACTGAGTCCCACTGGGCCACTTCTAGAGCAATAAGATGGCAGCCTGCTGGCAGTGAGCAAGTTTTTAAGAGGCTTGCTGACTCGCCCCTTTGCAGCTACACTGATATCCAAATGCATATGTGTGAACAGAGATGGATTTCTGTGGCTGTGGCGTTCGAAATGCCATACCTGATGAAATCGCTGTTGTCTCGCGTACAAAGCGCTGTACACTCCACACAAAGTGATTGTGACTTCTAGTGGGTGATGATTCCATGCTGAGCTGAGGGTGGGACCATGGCAGCAAAGGTTTGTGTACTAATGTGAATAACCTGACTGCTAAAGCCTCAAAACCTGCTGAAACGCAATTTACAATGGACACCCAGCCTTCATCTAGTGTTATATTCAATAGCTTTTGTATGAATCAAGAGGTCCCAACCAATATGAAACAACTGATTCTGCAAAGGGAGGCATTTGAATAGCTGGTGGACTTCTCATTTGTATGTGTGGAGCTCACAATTGGCCAACAATTCAAACAGGTCGAATTGTGTAATAAAAAAAGATTAAAATGCTGACACAATGCCATGGGTGTTCAGGCATATAAAATAATTATCTTCTATTTTGAGTTATGCTGAGATGGATTCATATTGCCTGAGTATCTCTCTGTAGTTCCTCAAGAATGAGTCGCCAGCAAATAAACAAATGTAGAGCTGTGCAGCTAAATAAAGACCCCATGAATGGAGGGGAGAGAATGTTATCTGGGAGCAGTGATGGGACTCGTCCCCATACAATTACCAGTGAGTACAGTTTTATTCTCTGTTTTTTGACGCTGTCAGCAATTTGTGCCAGAGTGCTTCATGTTTTATACTAGTTGGTGTCACAACAGCTTCCTTCCATGGTCTTCCTCGCTGGGATGCTGAATAAAAACAAAATTCCCATCAGATGGAGTACGTGCTACGGTTTCTCCAACCAGGTCTACTTTCAAAGTGTTGTGAAATCAATCCTCGAGCCACTTTACAAATCAGCACTGTGTGTCTCCATCCAGGAACATCTGGGACTGGAGTCATCATTTTTACATCTGTTTGTCTCAGTCTTGTGAAAGTGATATCTTGTCTTGAAAAACGTCCTTGTGCACCGGAAAAAAAAGAAAAAAAAGATTTTAATTCACAGTCAAAACACAACGTGACAATAACACAATGTCACCTCACAAATGTACAATTAGATGAGATGAAAAGTCAAGGCAGCGTCGCTCCTCTGGTCATTATTGCTGGAAGTGTTTTATTGTGAGGCTAAATTGTCATTTGAATTATTAAAATTAAAAAGTATTACATGACCAAAGTGCTGATGACTGCAGTTTACTCTGAGGTAAGACAAACTGTCTGACAGAATGCCTGAACAATTTAACATATCAGCTGCTGTAGTATAACAGATGTGATGCTTCTGTTCCAGAAGCTCCTATCTGGCTGCTTCCTGACACCGAGGGGCATCATTTCTGGCTGCTTGAGGCCTTAGGACAGTGAAAATTAGTGATCATGCAAATATACAAACCAAAAGTCTTGAAGTTGCGTAGATGGGACCAAAGAAACTGGTGTTTCCCCATCCCTCAGTCCAACGGTGCACGTGAACGCAGCAACCCAAGTAACCAGGACTATTTGCCTAGCTGTTGCTTTTTCCATCATCTTACTTACGATGACTTCATTTATTGATGGAGTGTTTCCCAAGCTGATATGGAATCCTCCTTAATAATTCATCTTACGCAAGTCCCGGCCAGCCTGAGAGAACGGCGTGCTCCTGCTCATGTTCCACTAAGAACTACTGTGATCATTTGGCCCCCCCGGTCGGGGTTATTTACATTTATCACTTTTATTATAGCAGTGTAAAACGCAGCGCGTGCCTCCATAAAGCACTTATCGGCCTCTCTTTGTTTAATACATTACTCTCCCTCCGATAGGTCTGCAATTATCACATTTACTCAGGAGTTGCTGTGGCTAATATCACTGCTGCACAGACGCCATTATTCGTTTTAAATACCTCACCCTATCCTACATATTCATTAAGCATGAACACATGCAGCTGCACACGTTTTAATACCGTCAAGTACAATGTCTCAACGTGCATTTTTTTCTTGACTACTTTCACCTTTAATCTTTCGTGGGCGACTGTCATTCAGATATCCCCAGATGGACAGTACACTGCTCCTCTAATACTTGCCTGCTTTTATAATCACCAGTGATTATACCGTACCATTATATTACTTCATCTCCTCTGTCAATCCCTCCCCATCACCACTTACACCTCCAAATAGTTCATTATTAATTCAGAATAGAAGAACTAATTTCTCACACTTGCAACAGTTCATGAACATGTGAATTTTTCACACGTATGAACATCACCTATTCATGTTCAATGTTTATGAAAGTTTATTCAGTGCAAATAAACCATCTCGGTCTCTTATGGTTGTGTTCTTTCAATAGACTTACCTTAAGACTTGTTGTTATCATGAGACTGAAAATCGTGCCTTTCCGAAGATGCCACCATTGTGTTTCCACATCTTTCCTGAACTGATGATGTCATATCTCCACCTCTCCCCTAACCAACATGTGCTAACCCCACCATGTGTTTTTGCTGCAGATGATAAATAGATGATAAATATAATATGTGTGATGATACAAACGTGTGCAATTGGACCACTCATAGGACGAGGTGTGTGACAATGAGTCCAATGACGTCGACACATACGCAGTACCTTCCCATGTTACTTGTCTTTTCTGTTTGTATTTGCTCCTTTTCATGTGGTTTGAAGTGATATAATATCTTCTGTGTGAAAGTAAGAAGGGCAAAATGTCATAAATTCAAAATTTCATGAACTGGTTCGTTACAGAAAAACAGAAGGATTTTGGTGTTGACACATTAAAAGGCTTATCCAGCTGCAACAAAAATGTAATTCCATTGCAAAGCAAGTTCTATACGTAACAATAATTATCATATTACTTTTCACCTGATGGAGAGAAAAACACATAATTGATATGAAGATTATCTACTCACAACATTAAAATGAGGGAGTGTGTAGTATTTCCTCCCTGCCGTGTATTGCTCCAGTTTTAAATCTCATGGCTGAAGAACACTTAACATCCAGTCAATAATGTTTCTGCCTTTGTGTCCCAGTGGAACCCTGGGCAGCTCACTGAAGTTCAATGTGTGTCATCATTATGCAACACAACATACGCTGTCCAAGCGTTTGGTCAGCGGCCTCTGGGGATGGATGTTATTTGCGGCTTTGTTAAACACAGAAGTTTGGGGTGAACTTTTGTCCCATTCTTACAAACAGGTAAATTACCAGAGAGGAGTAATTGTATTTATTACTGTTAACATAGGAAACTGTGCAGCAGAGACTGTGTCTGGTCTGTACGAGCGTTGTCAGTATTCATGAGCAGTTTGAATGTAAAGTACTGCATCTACTTGTTTTTCACCACATTTCAGCACCCTTTATATATATCAGTCATTTATTGTCATTATACAACAGGTTATACAACTACATGGCCTCAACCATTTGAAAAGTAATACATTTTGCCATTGAGTCCCAGAGTCCGCTGTCCCCCAGGTGGATGCCGCTTTTACTCCACTTGTCATCATACCACTGGTCCCAGCACTCTCAAGGAGCTCGATGATGAATTGTCAAGCAGTTTGACTGGAACATGTTGCAGCACAATGAATTTTAATAATGTGACAAAGATTTGCAAAACTCCTTTCGATAACTTCTTGCTTAGTTTTTGATCATGATTTGCGATAAGACCACCATGTTTACATGGTATCGTCATGGTTTTTATTCTTTCCTGTTTTACAGTATCGTAGTCCGTGTTGTCCCCATGAATGTGGTAAAACAAGTGTGTGTGTGCACAAAGGATGCGTGTGCTTCTATTTCTGGCGGCGGTCTCGTCAGCAGGCCTGTCCTGATGAGTCAGGGTACATTTTGTGACAGTGACATACAGACACACTGACAGAGGAGATGGAGGGTCAGTCGTGTTCATCCCGGGAAAGCTTGGTCAGTGCACAACTTGACACAACGGGACCTGATAGGGCAACTCTCTTCTGTTGTGGCCTGGGACGATGTACCAGCATCTGTAGCATACAGAGCAGAATTCAACCCTCAGCATAAAAACAGTGAAAGCTACTTACATACTCCACAATGCACCATACTATAGTGCAGTATATCCTTTTCTACAGTATCTGTCTGCAAATCCTTAAACCGATTTGCTCATTCCTTTTCTCTGACCTCCAACAACCTCCAAGATTAACATACAGGGGAGATCATGGTGCACGTGTAGTTGCTGCTCCCAAACTCAAACCCTGAATCTTAACCTCTGAAACTGTCTTCAAGCAAACATTTTCATAAATGTTTAGTACATTTTAAAGCTTTAATGGTGTCTGTGGCTGCATGAGAAAGTTTAGACAAAATATAGACATTATATCAAAAGCAGCTACAACAATTTGTTCATACATTCATTCATCACCTTTGGTTTATCCTGGAGCCAGTCAGCGATCATTGACAGAGTACACCCTGGATGAGCAATGCAAAATCCACACAGAAACACGCCCCAGGCCAGGAATCAAACCAGCGACCCACACCAATTTGTTCACAATAGCAAATAGCAAATGCTTATTCAGTTGTGCTGGCTTCTCTATAGAAGAGCTGCTATGTATTTCATTGTTGTTGCATGTTTGGTCACAGCCTTGTTGTCTTGTGTCTTATTGCTGCAGTAAAACCAAAGTAACGACATTTGACTGAGTCCTGTGGGGCAGATGTAACTTTCTGAAGGAGCTGTGCTAATTCTCAGTCAGCTCCACTTCCACTGCCACTCCAGATCATTTGGGTCTGATTAGTTTGAATATGTAATTCACTTACCTTTTGTTTACACAAACCTGTGTAAACAAAACAGAATCATATACCTGCAAGACTTCTCTCCTGCATTCTGTCCTCTCCTGTTTTGATCCTGCCTCATTCTTATTCTTATTACTATTCCAGGTCTTTTCCTGCAGCAGAAATCATCTCAAAGCATTTGCAGATGGCTGCTGCCTCAATATGAATATTTGATAGCCTTCATATTTCTCCCTTGAGGGTTGTGAAATATTTAAACACTTTCTGGTGGCCATTTTCACTGCTTTGAGCCTCCAAAAAGTGGACGTCCTTATGTCATCCTAATCATCCTCTGATTTTCTATGACACCATCCACACGTTGTGGAGCAGAGTCTCTGTTGGCTATTCGTTAATCGTGTCTGATGATATGTACATATTGTCTGATACAGTAGAAGATGAGGTCTCGTAGATCATTTGTATACATGGAATCTCCTTGCACAGCCAAACAATTCAATCCTCCCCCCCGAACTGACGTCGACTTTTCTGTCTTTTATCTGAGTAACTAACACGCTGAGCTGAATCTGATGACGTGATTGTTCTGATTGTTCACTCAAATAAAAGACTATAGTAAAGTTGAAAGTAAGTCGCTATCATCTTCCTTTCTCCCTGTAATGTGTCAGTACCTCATAATAAGGAACATTGCATGTGTTTGTCTTTCAGCGGGATGCCAAGGGACAGTACCTGTTTGACCTCATCTGCCACCATCTGAACCTGCTGGAGAAGGATTACTTCGGTATTAGATATGTTGATCCCGATAAGCAAAGGGTAAATATTCATTTTGGATAAAGTAGACAGCACAAAGCTAGGATTTCTCAGACGTTAACTCTTACCTGACAGATGCTTGATGATGAAACACGTCAGTTTTTCTTCTTTTTGATTTCAGGGTAAAAAGGGGGATTTGATTCCTTGAGAACTAACACAAACAGTATCTCCTTGTGCTTGCCTACGCACATCCTATTCAAAGTGCACATCCAAAAAATTGTTTTACGGGTTTTTTTTTACCGAAGACACATGAGCTTAGCTGCATCCTCCTTTTCCATTCATGTGTATGCATAGACATTCCATCACATCTGCCAGTCTCTTTCTATTCCTGTTGTCTCCTCTCCTTCTTTGTCTTCTCTGCACTCCAAAGCCTCAAACACTGTCAAAAAAGAGACACTGTCTTTGTGTCTTGTAATATATCAACACTGACCATCTTCACTTCAAAGGAATCATGTTTCCTTTAAATTAGTGAGAGTCCACAACAGACTTCATTTGTTACCTTTCATGTAGGTAATTATTTCTGTGTTCCATTATTCATGCTGATTGATACGACTGCCGAACAAAGGAAAATAAAAACAGTTATAATGTAATTTGCAAGCTTGCAACTGATAAATGATTGTAATCAGGCACATCTGAATGGTTTTAATTACTCAGGCTGTGAATGAGAGACACTGTTCACGCATGCAAAGTTGTTTAAAACGGTTTTGTTTTTTGTCTAAATAATTCAGTTCAATTTTGTTTGCATAACCGAACATTACAAAAAAATCTGTTAAAGTCTCTATTTCTATAACGTTTGCATTGTGTTGCTTCAGAAAAGTGTGAATAATTACCTGGTGCAGCTACTGGATAATTGTGACGACAGGTGTTGCTTCCAAAGCTAATAATCACGAGGTAATAATTGGAGCCCAGAATTATCACATTGTGAGCGCATATGATGCCGCCTTTGTCAGCGTGTCGCTGATTAGTGACAGGTTTTCACTCATGATGTCTGATCTTTTGGTCTGTGTGTGTGCGTGTAGCAGTAAAACTGTCCAACGCGCAGGTATCCACTGCTCCTTCTCTTTCCCTTTCAGCATTGGTTGGAGTTTACAAAGTCAATTGCCAAACAAATGAAATGTAAGTATTTAACTGAACTAGATTGAACTGTATTTCCCTGAATCCAAACCGTCCAACTTTTATATTTTATTTGCTATTCCTCTGCAGCCCAGCCGCCATTCACCATGTGTCTGCGTGTCAAGTTTTACCCACCTGACCCTGCTGCTCTCAGAGAGGAAATCACCAGGTAAGTTTTGGAGAGCGTTTGGTGGTGACGCTTCATCAGAGTGATGAGAACAGAAGACTTAATTAACTCTCTTTGTCTGCTCCGCGTGAACATTTCACACTGAGCGTAGTTTATGTTGTTCATGCATTATGAGGGTTCTGCATGTCCAGTTCAATTAACTTAAACATGATTCACCACACAAGATCTGTGGAAGTAAATCGGGCTGAGTAAATTCCCTGTGTTGATGTGAATCCTGCATATTGTTTATTTCTTCTTGCCAGAAAAGCAGACGGTATCCACTCCACACAAGAGCAGAAGACATGTCTCACAAATGTGGATTGTTGTTCTTTTCGAATGGGAAATGGGGGTTCTAAACCGTCCGTACCAGGGATCAAGAATAGGAGAGTGTGAAATTATTGAGCAGACCCACGTGAGGGCGTCTGTAACCTGTAGTTTTAACATTTCACTTCGACAAAGTCTGTCCACCCATTGTAAAGAAGAAAGTCAAAGGCCCATTTACGGTAAAAAACATTAAACTGAACAAAACATTCTATGTTCATTGGAAAGTTTTGCTCCCTAGTGCTGTATTTTCAATTGACAATTAGAAGAGAGGTCAGCAAATTCAATTTTATTGCATTTTGACAACATGTTGATAATGTGTGCTTGTGTGCTTGTGTGCTTGCTTGTGTGTGTGTGCGTGCATATCCCTGACAGCTGAACAAACATCAATGAGGGAAGAGCCTCTGAGCTCACAGATCCTGTTAAATCACATCTCTCTTCCTGGTTTCCGCATGATCTTATCCTTTGTTCTTGATGCAGAGCTGCACCTGAAAGTTTCAGGCTCCTCCATCTGTTTTTTTCTTTTACATCAGACATGTGCGCAGATTGGACATGGCTTGATTTGCAGTCAGTAACACATGTGTAGACCCGTTTGTGCAAAGGAAACATACACAACATGCAGGACAGTGGGTCTCCAGGACCAGAAGAAATGTCTCCTACTTACTGTGCATCATTCTTTTTCTAGTGTCCATGTTTAGTCAACCATGAACTCCTCACCGCAGGGAGTAACTGAGCACCATTGATGATATTGCACTTTCTCTGTAACTGTACTGGACATTTTTCATAACAGCGCTTTGTACCGTACTAGTTGATTTATTGCTTTGCTGCTTGGAGAAAAGCCAAATCACAGGTGCATGAGGGAAATGCTGGCAGTGAACATGGTCATATGAGGACATGTTGCAGATGAGACCATCAGTATTAACCAACAATATTTCATCCATCCTTGAGGTGGGGTCATAGCCAGTGTGTTAGGACAATGGTACGTCATGCGATTCTTCCTAATGTTACTCGATAATAAATGTTTTATTAAATGATCCATAGTAATAGAGAGATGACTAAACTATACCAAGCCACTGATTCTATAAACGGCCTGTGTGTTCCTGATTTATTTAAGCTTGTAGTCATGTTTTCTGAACTCCTTTGAACTAGAACAGTTTGGTTGGTTGCTTAACAGGAAAACACACTTTCGGTGTGACTGCTTGTTTTTTTCAATCAAAAGGATCCAAAAAGAACACAAAGACTTTGACAAATGAAACCGCTTCCGGTTGGAATCAAAGCAACCAGGTGGTGATGAGGAATGGAGTTCTATGCTGATTCGTCAAAGGGCATCATGCCAGCAGAGGGCTTCACTGGAGATGGTCGCACATCTGCTGCGGAGGTGGTGAAGGTGGTTTTGGAGTCATGAAGGAGCTGAAGTGACAGCAGAGACAGAGAGAGAATCTTAACACCACAGTTAACCTGGCCTGAGTGGTGGAAGTCGGAGTTAACAGAATACTACTTGGGACTGAACAGAGATGTGCAAAGAGATATTCTTTCAGAGTGAAATTGTGATATGAAAAAAAGCTTTGTGAAGGGACATCGTACAGTTATTGCCATGAACCTATGTAAATAATAACCCCAGTTTTTCTGCATTCCACTCCACAGATATCTCGTCTTCCTGCAGGTTAAGAGGGATCTCTACCACGGTCGCCTCTTGTGCAAGACATCAGATGCTGCTCTGTTGGCTGCTTATATATTACAAGGTATGATAGCACAGGTTCATTTAAGTAGGAAATGATTCACATTCTGCAGCCACAACATCTGCACTATTAAAGTAAATTGACTCTTTAACAAAGTATACATTAGTATATATCATACACTGTATCAGTCATATCAACCATCTGTAGTTCCTACACAATGTCTGTGTGAGCTCATTGTGTTTCCTGTCAACTTGTCCTTTGTGGCCATATTTCTCCCACTTTTCCAGCTGAAATCGGTGACTATGACCCCGGAAAGCACCCAGAGGGCTACAGCTCTAAGTTTCAATTCTTCCCCAAACACTCGGAGAAGCTGGAGCGGCGAATAGCCGAGATCCACAAGACAGAGCTGATGTAAGGTGGCACCTGTCCAGAATCACCGAATCTCTCATTGCCACTCTAAAACCTGCTGCACCACCTCTTAAATCCATGGGCCACTCTTCTATATTTCATCTTTCATTCAGTTTGTGTGTGTTTGTGAATTACCTCCCATCAACATAGTATGTAGTGGCATTACAGCATCAGGAGTACGGTGGCCTGAAAGTGCAATACTACATTACAAAAAATGAAACACTTGAAACAACAAAATTGTATAAGTGTTTCATTTGTGAAACATTTCACTTTCATTTCAAAGTGTTTCATGAATGTAATTTTGTTTTCCTTAATGTAAAAATATTTCACTAATGTAAATTCGTCTCAAACTTTGTACAAATGTTTCACATTATGTGCTGTTGTGTTGCACTTCCTGGCCACCGTACAGGGCAGATAGTGGCTGCTCTACTTGGAATTGAATGTGTCCATCTGCAACTCTGGTTCTGTGGGGTGCTGCCTTCACTTCACCTTTTAGTTCAGGGTTCTAGAGGAGATTCCAATTATAAGCCCTCATTTTTGGGAACCCCTGCTGCCTGGCACCCTGTGCGACAGACCAGACACTGTGAGTGTCTTTTTCTTGGTGGTGATGTGACTCACATCTCCATGTGGCGTAGTAGTAGGTACAGCATGATGCTCTGTGTGTTTTTTGGTGTGATGTTTCTGTCTCATTTACAAGTGTCGGTCAGCAGTGGCCGACAAAAGGAGACAAAACACTAAAACTGCATTAAAACTTAAAACATCAAATTCTTATAGAGTCTTGAGAGTTTGCTCCAAATTCATTTTGCATCCCAAAACCTTTAAGGACAGCTTCAAAACATCTTGGAGGAGAATTCCAGGCTGAGGGTGCAGCTCTTTTCCCAATTTCTGTCCAAGCATTCGAACAGAGAGCGGGAAGAAGTCCTGGGAGCACAAAGAGAACTGTCTGGGTTTTTTTGGCCTGATATTTTGAGAACAGACCAAGAATCACCTTGTCTATAGAGGTGTAGTGTGTAAACCTGCGGGTTGCCAGAGCAGGCCATCCTACCCGAGAGTACAACTCACAATGAGAGCTATACCGTTTGTAATAAACCTCAACGACAAATGGTAGACCACATCGATCATATGACAACACTGAGCAGAGGCATGTACAGTATGTAGTACATCAGCATAGTCCAACACTGGTACAAGACACTTTTTTACACTGAAAGAAAAACAGAATGAGTTTTCAAAGTAAAAACTTAGTTTCATTTTATTCTGATGACCAACATGCTGAGGTGGAGATGTGGTGTGTGTGTGTGTGTGTGTGTGTGTCACTGTCCACGCTCAGCAAACCACTTGGTTCACGGGGACATGCACAGCATTGCGTGTTGCATGCGTGGATTTCCCTCTGTCGTCTGCGTCTCTCACCCTCAGCGTACCCGACGAGATGAGAGCACAGCCAGGTGTCATGTTGGTGTCACAGAAGTTAGTACGGGCGTCTAGTTGCCGCTTTGAGCTGCGGGAGAGCTTCTGAATACGAATAAGTCTGTGTGAAATGACAGAGGTTACACAGTGTAACCCAGCACCGTGACCACTTACAGAAACCTCGAACCTGCCAGCTGTCCACTTAATGGGCACATTAACGGACATACTAACAGAGGTTGGCACGACTGTTTTGATTGGCTGAACTTCTGCATGAGGACAATTTATCATCGTTAAAGATCAGCCTTTGGCACGGCTATGACTCCATCAGCAGAACCTTTCATTTTTTCATCCGTCGTGTCCTTGTTCCCATTTTTTACTCGATTTTTCTCTCTCTCTCTCTCTCTCTCTCTCTCACTCTCTCTCTCTCTCTCACACACACACACACACACGCTGTAGATTTGATCCTGTACTGCCCTCTATTGCTCTTTTCCACCTCATTGTTGAACTGTAGTGTGAACAAATTCATGTTGTGAAAAAGTTTCCACTGGTGAAATTCAACTGGAAAACCTGGGTTTGTGTTTAAGCACTAATAGTTGGTGTAGCATACAGACACATGGAAAGACATCCACATTGTCTATACGTATGTTCTCCACTGAAGTAATCCAGACAGCAATGACTCACTCTTAAAGCACATGTGATACCAGCTGAGCAGGTTGGTTTTCAAGTTGGTTTGGTTTATAACACATTACAATAATAAAGTTCCAGACTGATTGACTGTTGTCTTTCAGAGGTCAGTCTCCTGAAACCTCAGAGCTCAACTTCCTCCAGAAGGCTCAGATGCTGGAGACGTATGGAGTGGATCCTCATCCCTGCAAGGTGCTTTACACAGCTTATATCTAGTCATAATTGTTTTTTTTAAGCAGTTCATTTTTCATTCATTCATTATGTGAATCAAACCTGTATGTTCTATTCTATTCATACAAATACACCCTGATTGCAGGATAGCATACTTACATTGCATTAACGCCATCTCTGTCCTAAATCTTTGTAAACAGGATGTGTCTGGTAACCCCGCTTTTCTGGCGTTCACTCCATTTGGATTCACTGTGCTTCAAGGAAACAGGCGGGTTCATATCCTCAAATGGTGAGTATAGATGAACCACTAAAACTGGATAGGATGCAGAGAAATTAGTAACTCTAATTAAATTGGCAGAAGATATGTATGTATGTCAGCTTCAGTGTGACTTTAAACTACTACTTGATGTGATTTATCATTGACGCCAGTGAACCACCATTATAAAATGTTTCCCACTTTAATTCTTAAAATGTCCAACACAGGGATTTGTTGTTCATAAATACATCATTGAATTCCAGCTTTTTTTCCCCCTCTCCTTCCTCCTTGTTGTTGGACCATATTTCACCACCATCACATTACACCATCTTTTTCTGCATACGCACTCTGCCATCTGTCTCAATTTGTCCTCATTCCATTGTCGCCTGTCCTGTCCCTGCATCTCACACTCAGGGACGAGGTGACCAAACTCAAGTTTGAAGCAAAGACATTCCATATATATGCAAATCAGACGGAGGTATGTGTGTGCATCATTGAAACGCTCTCTGTTGCAGCCCGTGGCTCTCCGGGTGTTAAATCACTGTAGACTGTGTTTCATGCGTCGAGACACAGGAGGAAACTGCAAAAGATACAGAAAAAATGTTGGTTATCCAGAGTTTTAAAGGATAAAAGATCACTGTGAGGTTTGAGTTGTCTGTTTGAATTATCCTGGCATCTTCTCTTCATTTGATAAAAAACTGTGCTGAATACAACTGAATGTAGTTGGATCATACATGAGCAACTAATACAAACAACCAGTCAGTCAGCATTTGAGAAGTACTTGTAAAAAGTATTTGTCTTGGCCGTCTTACAGGATCGGAAGATCATCCTTACGTACTTTGCACCTACACCTGAGGCCTGTAAGCATCTGTGGAAGTGTGGAGTGGAAAATCAGGCCTTCTACAAGTGAGTCACAGGACCTGAACGAAATATCTGCAGTCGACATTATTTCCCTTATTTTTATGATTATGTTTTTTTCCCTGTTCATAGGTTGGAGAAGTCCAGTCAAGTCCGCACAGTGTCCAGTAGCAATCTGTTCTTCAAGGGTAGTCGCTTTAGATACAGGTACTCCCCAAGGACTCTCTTATGTTGCTCAAAAGTGAAAGCCTATAGGCCAAAGAAGTACAATGAAATGAAAAAAATAACTACTTTGGATGTTTATTTGATTGAGTTGAATGAAAAAAAACGTTGTTTCTGTTCAGTGGAAAGGTTGCAAAAGAGGTTATGGAACAAAGTGCCAAAATCAAGAGGGACCCACCTGAGATCCACAGGTCAGAACTTCTCTTCTTCACATACTTGACTCCTTAACCACACATGAGCATGTGCGAGCTCGTCTACCGTGTGCATGCTGTATGTGTGCGTTCATCCAGGGCCGGTATGGTGCCAAGTAGGAGCTGTCCGTCTATCACGCACGGCCCTCGTTTGACCAGCGTGCCCAGGACACGACGGAGAGCAGTGCACATCTCCATCATGGAAGGTAAAACTCTCTCACACAGGCAGACAAATACTATGACGACTGAATAATAAAAACGGTCCGCATGGTGGTGCAAGGTCAAGAGACTGAATCATCCGTGAACGTGACCGGACTCAGTGAGTGAGGTGTCTGCATCAACGTGGAGCACATGGTCTGCAAACATGTGGAGGTGGATGTCCGTGAAGGTTCTCGGTCATCCAGGTCAGAGTAACTCTCTGGTGTCAACTGTGGGCAACTGGAGTTGCTAGTTTGCTAGTTGCTAGTTCTGATAAGTACCTTACACTGGGATGTTGACTCACACAAAGGCCCCGTGAATCCATTGTCCACTGGGGGTCAATGACACAGACAATGACACAGGTGACAACAACAGAATGGAAGACCTGAGAGTCACGTTCCTTTATCAACGACTCAGCTGAAGCTGAATCTCGGAACTCCCCACTCATCCGTTTAGGACCGAAGAAGCTCTTTGGATGAGTGGTGAAACATCTGCAAGCAAATCAGGAAATCCAGCAGCCTACGATTTAACCCAGTGAGTGTGTTACTCCGAGGTAACTGTGAGGGTTCTGCTGTTTCTCTCCTGGATGTGGCCTCAGACTCACCGAGGAAGTCAGTTTATAAAGAACGTTTCCTTACAGGCTATTAACCTTTTGTGAGTACGTTTGCTCCGAGCTGACTAGCCTGGATGAGACTAAATTCATTTAAAGTCTGTTGACAGTCCTTGGTGGAACCAGCCCCACTGTTGTTACTGAG
>CAAKHB010000101.1:4360-16696 GCA_901007665.1 Aeoliscus strigatus | reverse complement strand
GCTTCTCCACCTGCCTCGGCCATGTGGACAACCTGGGAACGTGAGGACATGACACGCACACACACACACACACACACACACACACACACACACACACACACACACACACAGACACAGACACAGACACACACACTCCTCTTCCCCCCAAACCATCTTCTCCTCCATGCTGTGTGTGTGTGTTACCTGGCCCAGGATGCCCCCCAGCAGAGTCCACATAGCTTGGCCTTCACTCCGCAGGTCTCCATTGACATTCAGCAGCTCCTCCAGAGACTCACACAGCTGCAGCAGGAGATGCCAGGAGACAGGAGGTAGGAGACAAGAGACAGGAGGTGGGACACAAAAGGCAGGAGGAAGGAGAAAGGAGGTAGGAGACAAGAGACAGGAGGAAGGAGAAAGGAGGTAGGACACAAAAGGCAGGAGGAAGGAGAAAGGAGGTAGGAGACAAGAGACAACAGACAGGAGGTAGGAGGTAGGAGACAAGAGACAACAGACAGGAGGTAGGAGGTAGGAGACAGGAGATGTGAGGTGTCTGCTGCAGACATTCCCCATCACATGTACATCCTTTGAAACTGTCTGAGACATGGCAGAGAGAAGTCTCTCTCAGAGTGACAGGCTGAGGTTCCTCAGGAGAACCAAGGACTCAGATTCCTGGAGGACATGAGGGACTCATCCACCAGAGGACCTGCAGACATGGGACTGACCTTATTGTAGTCCAGGTGCAGTCTGTCCTGCTCGCTCTCCAGCTTGTCTTTGAGGTTCTTCTGCTCAGAGATGTTGTCCTGGATCTGGATCATCCTCATGTTGCGCTCTGAATGTCGGTGGGACAAACAATCACCGATGAACGATCACAGATCTGAGTCAGCAACAGTACTATAGGTACTTCCTACAGCTCACGTACTTGTTACAGTACTATGGGTACTTATAATACTACATTACTATTATTACAACTCAGGCACTCCTCCCAGCACTAACCTAAGTAGTAGTTGACAAAGTCGGCCGTGAGTGCGGGCTGCTTGTGTTTCCGCCGTCCGTCCATGGTGGCGTTGGCGTCGGATGTGTCCACGGGGAAGATGTCGGTGCTGATTCCCATCAGCTCGGCCTTCCTCATCAGTTTCCTGATGGCTGAGGCGCTGGAGGTCAGAGGTCGAGGCAGTTTTTCCCTGGGCACCCACGCCTGCGGCCGTGTGTTCCTTGACAGCTCCGCCTTTGCCCGGTACTGCTGGAGGCGGGTCGTGATCCGAGCCTGCGGGCCCCAAAACACACGGAACATGACAACCATGTCTGATTGATCAGCTGATTGGATGGGGTCAGCGAACGCATCATCAGTGTCAGCGTCTTCACTGCTGCGAAGGGTTGGTGGTCTCACCTGAGCTTCGGGAGTGAGCTGCTTCTCTCTCTCCTGCAGAGACACCTTACAGTAGGACTGCAGAGCCAGGTAGTTCTTCCTCTTCCACTTGCGGTCGAAGCGGTCTGCGTGCTGTTTGCAGTAGGCGAAGAACGGATCTGCGATGTCCTGAAGAAACACACCGTCCCTCACTGAGCAGCACGTTCTCCATCACAGTTCCAGCTCCACTTGCTTCTACCAGACACGTCGTTGGCATGACAACTTTGTACGTCGACACGCGACAGCGGATGTTGTTACCACACTAACTACAACAAGATCTCTCACAAAATCATTTCTCCGCTCCCAGCTTTGGTCAAAAATCGTCTTTAAGTCTGTTCCATTTTCTCAGCAAACACAAAAGAGACGCTCTGAGCTGGAAAGTCATGTGACGCAAACCGTCCGATCATGGTTGTCGACGGTGGAGGTCCACGTAGCCATGACGATTAATTACATTTCAGTAGAGGTGACGTCAGGCAACACTGTAGGCAACGCGTCAACGGACCCTACGCCGTAGGTAACACTGTGGATTTGACACAGACCGTAAGTAGGTTCTACCGTCTAGAGCTGATGGAGAAGAAACTGAGTGGAGACATCAGAGGAACGCGCTGTCATCACCCCCGTCCACATCAGAGCAGAACCGCAGCTCATTAACATACGTTAAGAACATCTGTCTCACCTCCTCGGCTGCAGCCTCCGACAGGAGCCCCTCCCTCTGTGCGCAGGTCACGTGGAAGTAGGAGCGACACATTCCTGCATCACAGCTGATGCACACACCCGTCCGGGCAAAGCGGCTGTCCTCACAGAAGCTGCACTCCTGCCACCCCCCCGAAAGACACAGCACAGGGAATGCTCCTAAGTACAGGGAACTGGGCGGGGACAAACCAGCGGAGGCAGCTTCACGAATGAGTGCAGTGACGTTCTCAGAGAGCAGCTGAGCCCACAACATCAGAATGTTCATCAGCGAACCACAGAACCTCTGAACCTAGAACCTAGTTTCTGATCTACTTCAGATATGAATGATCAGCTGATTAGTGTCTTCATCAGCTGATCAGACTCATCAGCTGATCAGTGTCTCCTTCAGCTGATCGATGTCTCCATCAGCTGCTCAGACTCATCCGCTGATCAGTGTCTCCTTCAGCTGATCAGTGTCTCCATCAGCTGATCAGACTCATCAGCTGATCAGACTCATCAGCTGATCAGACTCATCAGCTGATCAGACAATGAAGGACAGGAGATGGTGTCACTCAGAACACAGAATGAAGCGAGTGTCTGGTTATTGATTACTGATTGTTGTTGGGTAGACGGAGGACGAGAAGAAGACGTTTGCAGCAGGAAGTGGAACACAGGAAGAAGAATACTTGCCTTGGCACCATATTTGGAATAATTCATCTCGGTGAGCGTCACCGGCCGCAGCTTGTCGATGTCTCCAAACGCCACACCAGGGACGTACAGAGCACATACCACATGGACCCACCTGGAACGGAATGACGATGACTCAACACACGTCCGTCCTCTGGGGGTGGGGGGCACGACACACAGCCTTCATTCTACTGTCAGTTACAGTGACACAGACACCTGGTGTGTCTCCATCTACATGGAGGTGTGTGTCTGTGTGTGTGTTCATGGAAGGAGGTGTGTGTGTGTGTGTGTGTGTGTTCATTGAAGTAGGTCTGTGTGTGTATGTGTGTTTGTGTGTGTTCATGGTGGCGTGTGTGTGTGTGTGTTCATGGAGGTGTGTGTGTTCATGGTGGCGTGTGTGTGTGTACATTGAGGTGTGTGTGTGTGTTCATGGTGGCGTGTGTGTGTTTGTGTGTTCATGGAGGTGTGTGTTTGTGTGTTCATGGAGGCGTGTGTGTGTGTTCATGGAGGTGTGTGTGTGTTCATGGAGGTGTGTGTGTGTTCATGGAGATGTCCATCAGCAGCTCTGTGTCTTTAATTCTCAGTTGTTCATGCTCTAGTGAAGGAGGAAATTCAGCTGCAGCGGCTGAGAACTATCGGTGATAACGTGGCTCAAGTCTCTCTGCTTCACATCCCACACTCTGTTCTCTTCTCCTCCCTTCATCCCCTCTTCTCTCTCTCCTCTTCGAGCCCACTCTCTCCTCTGCTCAATTTATGTTCAATTTAGATGGACTTTTCTTTCTCTGCCCTCCCTCCCAGTCTCCTCTCCAGGATGAGGTGGACCAGTTTGTCCACAGGGGGCAGCGTGCTGTCCGTCCTACCTGCCGGCATCCGTCTCTTTGAAGATGCCGTCCTGGTTGGGGCAGAGCTCGCAGCTGGGCATCACTCCATTCTTACAGGCGTCACAGAACCACGGTTCTGTCGAGTTCTCTGATGCCGAGCTCATGATGGAGTCGCTCTCGCCGTCCACGCCGTAACAGCCTGAAACACAGAACACGTCTGAGAAGGCTGAGGGACTGCAGGCCACCATCCGTCCCTGGAGGGACGTCCAACAGGCAGACGTCCTGGACCAAACGTGTCAGGTGCTTCGTTGCCATCGTCTTCTGAACTGAGGGATCAAACCATCAGTCGTGTGAAGAGTTGATTTTCAGCCAATAGCAGCCCTGGTGGGCGGAGTCTGGTGCGTACCAGTCGGTAACTGGTGCTAATGTGACGTTGGGTGCAAACAGGTGTGTGTACGGGAACACGACTCTGAGCTGGAACGAGTTCTGGAATGAGAACCAGTCACCTGGGAGAAGGATATCACAAACACATTCTAATGTTGTCCTCTTCATTTTCTTGGGTTGCCTAAACAATTACATGGCTCATGTGGTTTCTATGGCAGCTATTACACCCACCGAGCACGCACCACACTGGCAATGAGGGCA
Source organism: Aeoliscus strigatus (assembly GCA_901007665.1). NCBI lineage: Eukaryota > Metazoa > Chordata > Actinopteri > Syngnathiformes > Centriscidae > Aeoliscus > Aeoliscus strigatus. The sequence continues at coordinate 12,487 of CAAKHB010000101.1, read as the reverse complement.
GCAATCAATGCCACCGTGCAGATAGAACAACTCCTAATTCCTCCAGCAGTCTTCAGCTCTTCACAAATGGAAAGACGAGCCAATCAGACGCTCAGCGTTCTGCATGTCTGTCACTCTGTGTGTGTGTGTGTGTGTATGTGCCAGGCAGTTTGTCCTGATGGAGCACTAAGTGACCCTCTGCCCCCCCAAGGTTACGTCCAATGTGTGTCTGTCCGTGTGTGTGTGTGTGTGTGTGTGTGTGTGTGTCTGTGTGTGTGTGTGTGTCTCTGTCTGTCTGTGTGTGACGGTGTGTGTAGTTGCTGCTCTGTGGCCATCCAGAGCAGATTACCTTCATGAACAGTCACGCCACAGTTGTCACACTGGATGATCTCGTCTGCGTCCTCACTGTTGTCTCCCAGGCACACACAGCAGATGAGGATGTGCTGGGTGCTCCAGGTCTGAGACCGGTCCAAGGAGGCGTCCTGTGGGGGAAAGATCCACTGTAAAGACCTGGACCAGGAGTCCTGGTCCATGTGGATGGAGGTTGATGAGCTGGAAGAAGCTCATGTGGACATCAGGTCCCCAGGAGGAACTCACGTCACATTCTTTCCCTCTAAAGCCCTTTTCATCCAAAGTTTGATCTAACATTCCCCGACGTTCCGTTAGAGAATGTTGGACATTGTTAGAGAACGTTGGAGAAGGGTTTGTCAATGTTGTCTAACATTCGTCACATCCTCCTCTGACGTTCTCCAACGTTCTACTTCAGTCTGTCTGAGCCGGTCTCTGCTGCGTCCAGCCCTGAGGACCCCTGAAGGTTCACACTCACCTCGTTGCCCCGCCCCTGAGTCATGCTGTCATTGGTCAACTCTTCATCGAAAGCGCTGGCACTCTTCTTCTTGGGCTTCTTCTCCTCCTTCTCAGTGTCACAGCTGCTGCTGTTGTCATCATCCCCCTCGTCCTTGTCGTCGTCATCCTCGTCATCCTCGTCGTTATCATCACCTCCGTCGTCGCTGGCGCTGCCGCCGTCCTCTCCGTCGACACCTCCCTTTAGAGCGGTCACCTTGCTCTTCTTCCTGCCGGTGGCAGGTCTCCAGTCGTTGTCGTCCTCGCTGTCGTAGTCGTCCATCTCGTTCAGCTCCTCCATGGTGGTGAAGTCCAGCAGAGGACGGTTCCGACGGAAATTCCACTTCTTGGGCTCCGCCTGTGTTTCCTCCGTGTTGCCACTGCTGGACGTGCTGCCGTCACCTGTGGGAGGCTCATGCTCTGCCCCCTTCTTGTTCTTCCGCCTCGCTTTAGGTGCTGTGGCGACGAGAGCATCTTTGCTGGAGCTGTCGGAGAACAACTGCCGTTTCTTCTGGTCTTCATCCTCCGTCAGGTTGTCCTCAGCAGCCAGGTCTTTGGCCTCTTCGTCATCTATACCGTCCTCTGCAGAGCCGCCGTTGTCCGAGTCCCTCTCAGAAGCTGCAGCACTCTCTTTGGACCCCTCCTCATCGCTGCCGTTTCCTGTTCCATCAGATCCTGTTGGAACACATGGTGTAACAGACACAGGTATCTGTAGAGCCAAGACTAATTTTCAGTTTTGGAATGGTTTTTACTTTGGAACTTCCTGTCAGGCATTGGTTAACCACCTTTTCATCACATGACTTCCATGGTTTCTAGCACTCCTCAAATGTTAGACAGGTTGTCTCCAAGGTTGGTTTTACTTTCAAGTTGCACGATAACTATCCCTTATAGGTCAACTAGTTGTCTCTTTCTTATCCTATCTATCCTTCTTTACTTCATTGAAGTTAATCTAAGTAACTTTCATATATTTGAAAACTTTCTTTGCTTAGTTTAGATAGCTTGAAATGCACTAGAAAGGTAACTGTGAATGCTCCTTTCTATTTGTGTATCAGCTCTTACGGTGAATATTTGCATAACTGACAGCCAAGTGAAGGTGTATTGTCGGTGAAGAACAGAAATAAGTACATCCTACAGTAAGAGCTTTACCTTCATCAGCTCGATCCACCTGAGACTTCAAAGGATCGCCAAGTGCTCAAAGGACATTACTGACACTGACCCCCACTGAACACCGAATGCATCTGCAGTCCGTCTCCGATCCGACACAGCACCGGACCTGATCCGTTTCCACTCTAGTCAGTGTGTTAACCCCCACTGACTGCGCTGTGCTGAGTCTCCGCTCCGTCCCAGCTCGATGCGACGCAACACAGACGCAGCCAGTGTAAAGACAGCGTGAGGATACCATGGCGACTAGGGGTGTAAATCACCAGCTTCATCAAGATACCCTATTATATCAATATGTGAGGATGACAATATGATACGATTTCAGTTTAATTCAGGAGCCAGTGATCGATACGACACGACATCATACATGTCATCGAATAGTCATTTACATCAACTCACAAAAACAACCAGAAAAGGAGTGACACTTCCAGGTATTTAAATAAAAACAGTATTCTTCTGTAACAAAAAAATACTAAAAACAGACCTTCTCTCCATTTAAGTCTCACATTTCTCACTCGTGCACTTAGTTAGCTTCAGAATAAGCTACAGAAACAAAAAGCTTTAAAACATTCCCAGCTTATAAAACAATACTTCAGGAGCTTTAAATTTCCATTTTTTATACATTAAAGGATTTAAACCTGAAATCTTTATGAAAAAATAAATGTCACCTGTAATACTCGTCCCTCTTTTGGAGTTGTTAAGTTTTTGTGGAAAGAAACCGGTCAAAGCTCGTGTGCAGGCTCCTTTCACTGTACCACTGGAGCTAGCATTTGCAGGCAGGTCAGTGCCGTGTTTCTGAGGAGTGTGGCCACACATGAGGAGTGTGGCCAACGCATTTCAACTCTCTTTCCCATTGTTTGCACACTGCGGGTTCTGTCTGAAGAGACATCTCTCTTCCTGAATCTGAAATATTTCCAGACCACCAACAAATTCTCAAAAGGAGGGCAGATTTTGCGTCTGTACATGCTGATTCGACCCATGACATTCCAAGGCGGTGCAGCGCGCTTACACACAAATGGTGACATAGAGGTGCTTTGTGAATTTAAAAATAAAGGTGTATCTTTAAGATGAAGATGTAGATTGATGTTTTCATTTTGCGTCAATGCAATCGGATCTTTAATCAATGTATCGAGAAGTGATGGAGCTCGACGTATCGTCAGACACACGGAGCTTAGATCAATGTTTTCACTCTGATGATGACACTGATGACATCACCAGCAGCAGTCCACTGCCCTTACCTGAGGCCTCGCCCACTTCGAAGTCACTGTCATCAGAGCTGTCGTAGTCCAACACATCCAACAGCGAGGCAGCAAGAGGTTTCACCTGCCGACGCTTCAGGCTGCGGTCCACTGACAGACACACACGTCAGCTACTTCACAGTTACAACAAACACTGGTGTGTCCTGAGGACATCATCGAGTCAAGTGAATGAACTTCATGTTTGGTGGTTTCTGCTGACACTGATGACATCTAACTCTATTCAATGTAGTGTGTGTGTGTTTCATGTCAAACGCCTGGCTAACATCACACAACCCTGTTATTTATAATAGAATAGACAGTGTGAAACTACTTTTATCAGAATAGAATATAAGATGTTGCAACGGATTTAAAAAAAATGTCTAATTATTTCTTAATAACAATAAGAAGAATATACTGTATGTCGTCCCACATGTCGTTTTTTGAGTTTGCTTATAAATTAGGTTTGTACTTTTTGTTTGTTCCAGAAATACGGAACTCAGTGAAGTCCGCCGTGACTTTTATTACGACGGTTCTGTCACCGTACAGGTTAGCAGCTAGTAAGCTAACCAAAGGCTAGGGGCTAGTCTCGTCATTAGCATTACCTACGTGATGACGTTAAAATAAGTCGGAATTTATACTCGTGAGTGTGTGAGTGTGTGTGTGGCTTTTGCTGCGTAACAAATCGGCGAAACAAACCTAATGAAAACAAATGACACTACCTACGTTAGCTAATGTAATTCCAAAGCACAGTTGGGCTAACTTAGCTAGTCGGCTAACGGCTAACTTTCGCTGTCTCAGTTCGAAGCTGCAGAGAATTACGACAAACGTCGAGCTGCTGCAGGGTGTGTGGGTGTGTGTGTGTGTCAGAGAGAGGATCAGGGCAAAACTTACTTTATGGTTGGTGGTCAGACAGAAGCAGGTCTGTCTTCTCGCAGAATTTTCCTAACAATGAACGCTGCAGTGACGTAGACAGTGGATGTTGTTGCCATGGGGACATTTAAGGATGCAGGAGACTATTTTTACCAAGAGAAGCAGGGAAGACCAGGATGTTTCATCCACCCAGTCAGATTGCAGAGTGGGTGGCTGGACGTATTTAGACCAAAAACAAACCTGTAAATGAATTCCTGGCACTTACCTATCCAGGTTATGTGATGAAAACATTCAGCTGGTTTGTCTGGTGAAGCATGAAGACAGAGACACATCATTGTAATCAGATTCAAATGATGAAGTGATAAAGAGGAGCAGCCAAACACACACACACACTCATACCTCATGTCTCAGCTCAAATATCCATTCATTCATTCTCCAGCTGATCCCAGCTGTCAACGGGTGAACGTCAGGGTACACCCTGGACAGGTCACCGAGGATGGGTCACCCTGGACTGGTCACCAGCCCATCAGGGCCACATGAAGAACAGACAAGAATCAGAATCAGCTTTATTGGCCAAGTATGACGACACAGAATTTTTCTCCAGCAGTTGTTGTATATATAAAAAATCAGTAAAAAGAACACTCAGCGGGCAAACAATACAATGTATGAACAATATATACATGTGTGAACAGGAAACGTGCAGCTAAGAGTGCAGACCTTCAGACAGTCAGTAGTGCAAATGAATGTTACAGCTGTTGACCTTGTGCAGTCGTTAACTGTTTAATATAGTGACCGCTGTGGAGAAGAAGCTGTTCCTGTACCGGTCCTTCTCTGCCTGCCAGATGGGAGCAGTTCAAAGAGTCCATGTGCAGGGTGAGAGGAGTCTTTGTCAGTGTTTCCTGCCCTGCTTTGAGTCCTGGAGGAGTCCAGGTGCTGAATAGAAGGCAGGGGGGCAGACCTCACAGTGCGCTGCATTCTGGCTCTGTCCTCCTTGGTGGGTTAAGGTTAGGGTTAGAGGAGAACCTCAGTTCCAGGTTCCTCAGGAGTCACTCCTGGGCCTTCTGGAGGACGGAGCTGACATTCACATCCTGAGAGATGGTGGTGCCCAGTGTGTTGGGGGGGGCTCCTAAAAGCCAGCATCGGCTCCACTGTTTTGAGCGTGTTCAGCTCCAGGTTGTTCTCACTGCGCCCGAGTACCAGCTGATCCACCAGCTGTCGATAAGCAGACTCATCACAGACCTGACGGGGGTGTCCTCTGCCAACTTCAGGAGCTTCACTGAGGGGTCCGTGGAGGTGCAGCCATTAGTGTAGAGGGAGAAGAGCAGTGGAGGAAGGACACAGCCCTGGGGGGGGGCGCCGGTGGTGGTGGAACAAATGTCCACAGAGACCTGTCCCAGCCTCACCTGCTGGCTTCTGTCAGTCAAGAAGCTGTAGATCTACTGAAAGAGAGCAGCTGGAATGGTCTGGAGCAGATGGGGACCAACGCTGAGCTGAAGTCCGTGCGTAGGTCCCAGGACGATCCAGGTGCTGCAGGACGTAATGCAGCCCCATATTGACAGTGTCGTCCACGGACCTGTTTGCCCAGTAGGCAAACCGCTGGGGGTCCAGCAGGACGTCAGGTGAGTCCCACTCACACCTACGGGTGATTTACCAATGCATCTCAGCATGTGGTTGGAGGAGGGAGGAAGACGGGGAACACAAAGAGAACCCACACAGACACAGGGAGAGCATGGAAACGCCACCTAGAAAGATCCCAGGCCGGGAATGGAACCAGCTGGGAGGTGGCAGAGCTCAGCACTGCAGCACCATGTTGTCTGCTCGCGTAGAAAAACAGAACACAAGGCAAAGTCGATCTGAAACACATTTGTATTTATAAGTCTGTGGTTTCCAGTAGCTTTGAACTACACACACACACACACACACACACGCACACATACACACACACACACACACACACACTGGTCTCATGCTGTTTGACAGACAGACATCAGGACGTCTCCTCACACTTTGTAACAACAACATTCTACTTCGGTTTTCTGTTTCATGACTTTTTTCACGTTCTTTTGGTGTCGAATCTTTTCATGTTCAGATGAAACAGAGCTTCTCTTCTCTTCCCTGTTCAAAGGTTAAAGTCACCTGTGTGACTGAAGGTTCCTCCTGTCCACAACTTCAGCTTCAAACAACTTATTCCATTTTTACTTCAACTTTTTTTACAGCGTGTCAGAGGGCCTTTCAGTCGGCTACCGGCCAAGCAGCACCACGACTTAGGAGCAGCTGGAGACGCTGGGTGCAGGTACCACTGAGCGCTTCCACGGAAAGCAGCTGGAACTGAACGTCTGGGAGATGGAGTCATGAGCACGAGGATGCAGCGTAACGTTTGAAATCTTATTTGAACGGGAGAAATGACACAGGAAGTTATTTATGAACGCTGAGGTGAAATGATGCAGCGCTGCAACACTCTGAATTTAAATTGGAACATTTATCCACTGGTTCGCTGTGAATAATTTTATCCGTCCAACCTCACGGAGGAAAACACCGTTTGTCAGAGACCTCCTGGAGACCAACGGCCAATCAGATCCCAGCATTGTGTGAGATACATTTAAAGTAACTTAAGATGAAGAGACGTGAATGTCTCTGAGAGGTATTTTATAACTTAATGTCAGAGAGAGACTGTGTGTGTGTGTGTGTGTTTGTCCTAGTGGACGTTGTCTTCAGGTCCAGCTGGTCCCTCCAGCAGCAGGACTGAGCAACCTCTTATCAGCGTGGACCAGAGTCGCTCTCACGCCCGTCGCCTCCGTTGCCTGAGAGGAAAATAAATTGTGAAGAACATAAAGTGTCACAGCGTCGTGACAAACACACTGCAGAGACGTCACTGCTGCTCGCTGCTACACGCTGCTGCACACTACCGCACGCTGCTACACACTGCAGAGACGTCACTGCTACACGCTGCTGCACACTGCTACACATTGCTACACGCTGCTACATACTGCAGAGACGTCACTGCTATACGCTGCTGCACACTGCTACACACTGCAGAGAAGTCACTGCTACACGCTGCTGCATGCATTGCTGCGGCGAGTTGCTACACACTGCAGGTAGACCCTGTGTCCTCAGTTGGTTGACTCCACCCAGTGAGTTTGTCCACAGGAAATGAGTTTTGTCTTTGTGTCATAATTAACATTCCAACAGTGACAGTGTACATTCCAAGTACAAACTGTCGTGAGTTTGCTGCGAATCGAAATGTATCATGATGATTAATTGAATCTCATGAACTCGTCATTACCGGTAACGACTGCTGCTATGAAATGTGAGAACCCCCCCCACACACACACACACACACATACTCCTAATGGCAGGACCGTTGTTTCCTCGCCAAACAACATTTGTACCTTGCACCTTCACAGCTCTGAGATGAGGAGTGAGCATCTGCATGTCCTCGTGTTTCCTCCTGATTACGACTGTGTGTGTGTGTGAGAGAGAGAGAGTCTCCCTTCTTTCACAACCACATCATTAGCAATTTACACATCATTAGTTTTGTTTTGATCATATTTGTTTGACGACGCGTCTTCCTGCATGCCGAGCGTCGGGGTTATTTACCCCATTTAGGGCCGCAACAACGACGTGTTTTATCACAGCGCCAAGTGTGTTTGTGTGTGTAAGAGAGAACCCCCTGCTCCCATCAGCTCCACCCTCTCACATACTGTTGGTGAAGACCAATGGGGGGGGCTGACTGGTCGTCGGGCACACACACACACACACACACAGGTTTGACCGTCTGCTGTGTTCAGTCTTGCTGAGTCGGCGGACAGGTGTTGAACATCCTACCACCTGGGATTGAATGGGGTTGGGGGGGGGGTCAGATTGATCCTGGGTTTTTTAAATGCCTGATAGCCACTTTTTCTGCTGAAACAATGCCTGAGTTGGGGTGGTGGGGGGGTAACACACTCAATCAATCGGGCCTGTCAGAATAACTCACATGCACACACACACACACTCCGCTGAGGGGGGATGCTGCTGCAGGGGGGAATGAGGCGGG